>BSBK01008785.1:600000-807500 GCA_027943335.1 Chamaecyparis obtusa | reverse complement strand
CATCTTTTCTGGTATTCTCAACTTCTTCCCATAATTCCTGTCCTAAGAAGTGCCAACATTTTTAAAAGAAGAATGCTTGTAAACCATTAGGGCTTGGGGCCTTTTCAAGATTCATTTGGAAGAAAGCAATTTTGATTTCTTCAAGTGTAAAGTTTTTGTTTAACATTATATTGTCTTTAGGTGTGACAATTTTGGGGATGTTATTTTAAAATATTTATTGGGAATTAAGATTCAAGGCTTCCCAATTATTTAGAGTGTTTTGGAAGAAAGATACAACTTCCTAAGCTATCTCTTTGGGGTCTTCAAGCTACATCCCTTGATTATTTTTTATTTTGGTTATTCTATTGATGCAACTTCTTTTTTTAGTGCTATTGTGAATTTTTTGTTTTGTTTTTATCTCCATCCATTAGCTAGTTTTCTCTAGATTTTTGTTTCTAGTATATTTCCTCTTTGGATAGGATCTCTTCATGTTTTTAAAGGAGTTCCTTTCCTTTGAGGTATTGTGTATTATCCATTCCATATTTATTTACTACTTCATTTACTTCTTGAATTTCTTTTCCTACTTCCATTTTTTCTTTAAATATGTTTTTAAAGTGTTGATTATTCCAATTGAGTATCTTAACTTTTAATGCTTTTAATTTAGATATAAAGCAATACATTTTTGACCCTTCAAAACATTCTTCTTGTCACCATTCTTTGAGTAAAGTTATAAAGTTATTATCTAAGAACTACATATTCTCAAATTTGAATGGATTACGCTTTGGTTTAGCCTCTTCCTTAATATCCAAAGTGATTGGGAGATGATTGGAACCTAATAAGGCTTATAAATATGTAGAAAAGGTATAATCAAAGGTTGTTAGGTTGCCTGCAAATAAGAATTTGTCCAATCTTTTGGCTATGTTTTTAGTACCCTCTCTTTTATTGTTCCAAGTGTATATTCCATTGTTTGTGTTTATATCAATAAAGTTATTTTTAGAAATCCAATCATTGAAATCTTTCATTGATTGAGATATTTGTTGTATACCACCTCTTTTTTCACTGAGATTTTTAATTGCATTGAAGTCACCACCTATAATGTAATTCCATTATTTATTTGTATTAACAGAGTAGACTTGATAGTCTTTTTTTTGTAAAATCTCTTTACCGAGTGCACACTTAATTGTGTTGCTAAAATCCTCTAACCAGGTAGATCTAGCTGATCTTATTGTTACTCCTAACAGGGTAAGATCACCAGAAGTGATCAAATCTTTGTAGCCTTAAACAAAAAATTTAGTACTGCAGTAGTGAAGCTTTGTGGGTTCCATCCCCACCGCAATTTTTACCTTCTAACAAGGATTTCTAAGATACCATAATACATGTGTTATGTGTATGGAGTTTCATGTTTGCATATTTGATTAGTTTACATGCATTTGTACATTTCAGTTATGTTATTGGATGTATGGTGAATGTAAATGATATAGTCGGTTAATGATTTAGATGTTTACAAGGATTCAATTAAAATTTTTTAAGGGTACTAATTCACCCCTCCCCTCTCAGTGCACACATTTCCATAATTCCAACATAAAATCAGTCAAGACTTGTTTTGCTTCATCTCTATTCAAAAACCTTAAGTACAACCCATCATAGTTACATTTGTACAATTTCCCGCTCTTCAACATATAAGAACTGCTTTTAATTCTCAAGGCTCTTCTCTATGAGTTGTTTAATCCTTCTGGGTAGAGATTCTTAAGAAGGTAATAGACCACATCTTGATACCAAATATCTAAAATGACCCCTTGATCTATGTAAGTTTGACATCATAACATAATAACCCTTCTTCCATCTATTTCATCATCTTTGTTAGGCCTTTTCCTCTTACCAATTTCATGGGCTGAATCTTGAGATCAAACTCCTAGAAAATTGCCATCCATTTGCCCCGCTACTCACCTAATTCATTTTGCATCAATAGGGATTTAACTACTATATTTGGAACAATACCAAACACTTTACTTCTCAAAACATAATGTCGAAACTTCTTCACAACTTTTACCAAGGAAAATGACTCTATCCAAATTTGGGTCTCTTATCTTAGCATTCTTAAGAGGACATATCATGAATGTAATTGGTCTTTCATTCTCACCATCTTTCTTTTGAGTGAGGATCCCTACACATGAATGTTTTGAAGCAAATAAATATACCATGAAAGGTATGGCATAATCTGGATGACTAGTACTGGAGTTGTGGTAATAATGGTTTTGATTTCTTCAAATACCTTCTTTACTAGGGTTTAATATTTTATCTTGGCCTACTTTTTGAGCATATCATTCAAGGGTTTTACTATCTTAGTAAAAACACTTATGAATTTTCTCATGAAATTTATCTTGCCAAAAAATGATTTTAGTTATTTCTTACTATTAGGTGTGTTGGTGTAATTAAATATTCCTAATTACACTTTACTTAATTTTACTTAGGATAATGCATTAAATATTAGTTTGTGATTGAGACACCTAGGAGTGTGCTCCTCATTAAGCACATGGTGTAGGAGAAATTCCACTAATCTGTAAGGAAACTCAGGTGCGGAAACAACTTCCTACGCTAATCTCTATAGGAGAGTATTGTGCAAATTCTTTTAAATCCTTACAATTTTAGATTTGTTAACTACTTTAACAAAGATATTACAACCACATACCATACATACAAAAAAATAGAGAATGACACAATGATATACCCTGGGGAAACCTTTCGGTAAAAACCCCAGCACTCCAAAACCTGCACAATGTATCGATCAAAACTATTACAGCTTACAATACACTTGCAATGCAAGTTCTTTCAAAAGATTTCTAAACCCTTGAAGACAAATTAGAGCAGCATAAAATGTTCCAACAATACACTCGCATCATCTCTCTTCGCAACCCTAAAAAAGCTTATATCATGCGCTTCACTTTTTAGGGCTACTCCCAAAGATAACTGTAAAGAGTGTACAGTACTCAAATTTATCAGTTGCCACATGTCTTCACCTATCATTGAATCTTCCTGACATAGCTCTTATGTGTCATAGGAATCCATCATAACCATTTTAGCCATGATCTCCTTACACACAATTCAAGATGATAACACATCGACATTATTTGCAAGAAATACATTTTACAAAACAAATAATAAGAATAGGAATTATCCAAGGTTGAGACACCTTATTCCTAACATTCTCCCACTTGTCGAACACCTTGTAAGAGCAACAAGAACATAATAGGAACTAACCGCTATAGGCCAAAAGGCCCATAGACTCCGAACACCATCTAAACTTCTCAGTGCCCACTGGTTTCGTTAATGCATTTGCAACATTCTTCATAGTATCTACCTTCTCCAAATTTACCTTTCCATCTTCCACCATATCTCTCACAAAGTGAAACTGCACATCAATGTGCTTCGTTCTGGCATGGAAAATTGGATTCTTTGCAAGGCAAATAGCGCTCTAACTGTCACACCAAATAGTAATCTGTTCTGCATCAACACCAACATCAGAACACAATCTTCTAAGCCAAATGGCTTCTTTACAAGCATGAGTAGCAGCCATGTACTCAGCGTCTGTAGTGGACAAAGCAACCATAGGTTGTTGCTTACTCATCCAACTAATGGCACCACCAAACATAGTGAACACATAAGCACTAGTGGATCTCCTGCTGTCAATATCACCTGCCCAATCTGAATCCACAAACCCATGAATACAAATTGAATGTGGAGATCTAGAAGAGTTACCATGATAACATATGGAGTAATCTGATGTACCCCTCAAATATCTGAATACTCACTTAACTGCATCCCAATGTACCCGTCCAGGGTTAGCCATAAATCGACTCAGGACTCCCACTGCTTGGGCAATGTCTGGTCTAGTACAGACCATAGCATACATAAGACTGCCAACTGCACTAGCATAAGGTACTCTACTCATGTCCTCCACCTCACTAGGAGATTTTGGACAATCATCTACATATAACTTTGTTCCCACAGAAATAGGAACACATAGTGGTCTACAATCTGCCATGCTGAACCTGTCCAACACAGACTTCACATACTTACTCTGACTTAACCAAAGTTTTCTGTTAGACCTATCTCTACTGATTTCCATACCCAAGATGTACCTAGCTGCCCCAAGATCTTTCATCTCAAACTGTGCTGACAACTGAGATTTAAAATCAGAAATCATACCCTTACCCTTCCCAAAAAGCAACATATCATCAACATATAATGCAACAATAAGAAGGTGATCATTTTCAACTCTGAAATAAACACAATGATCTGATTTTGATCTTACAAATCTAATTGAAAACACAAAGGCATCAAACTTAAGGTACCACATCCTAGGATATTGCTTCAAACCATATAGAGATTGATTTAATCTGCAAATTGTAAGGAAACTCAGGTGCGGAAACAACTTCCTACGCTAATCTCTATAGGAGAGTATTGTGCAAATTCTTATAAATTCTTACAATTTCAGATTCGTTAACTACTTTAACAAAGATATTGCAACCGCATACAATGCATACAGAAAAATAGAGAAAGACATAATGATATACCCTGGGGAAAACCTTTCGGTAAAAAACCCCAGCACTCCAAAACCTGCACAATGTATTATCTTCAACACAAAGATTACAATACACTTGCAATGCAAGTTCTTTCAGGAAATGAGAGACAAAGCCAACAAGACTTAAACTTCTATTATATCTCTCCCAGAGGAGCAGCATCATATATATAGACTCCTCTGGACCCAAAAATAGGCACAACCACCAAGACCCATGCACAAAGCCACATGTACATAGTTGTTACATGCAATCCCAAGAATAGGCATCCATCCCTAGAATAGACTATGATAGCTTGTCATAGAATCCACCTAAAATAATGGTCACAAGAGAAGTGTAAGAGAATTTGTCATACCAACCTATTTTTGGCATATTCTCTTACACACACCAACCACTTCTTCTTGGGCACCCAAATAGGCCCAAGTCATAAGATGCTCTTACACCTGTCATAGCATATTCTTTAAATAGTTCTTACATGTCATAGGAATCTATCATGACCGTTTCAGTCATGATCTCCTTACGCACAAGATGCTGACACATCAAGTGGAGTGACACATCAACATGCCAACTAGACATGTACACTCACACTTAATTACATTATTTGCAAAAAATACATTTACAAAACAAATAATAAGAATAAGAATTATCCAAGGTTGAGACACCTTATTCCTAAGGATTCTTTACCTTTAAACCATATAGAGATTTCTTTAATCTGCAAACTAAGGATTCTCTACCTTTAACAATGTAGTGCTCAGGCTGTGACATATAAATCTCTTCCTCCAAATCACCATGAAGGAAAGTTGTCTTCACATCCATCTATTCTATCTCTAAATCATATGATGTAGTAAGAGATAACAGAAATCTAATGGATGTCAACTTTGCAACAAGAGAGAATATTTCACCATAATCTATTCCCTCTACTTGTGAATACCCCTTTGCAACCAATCTAGCTTTGTACCTTTCAACACTGCCATCTGCACAAAATTTCTTCTTGAGCACCCATTTACAGCCAACAAATTTTCTCCCTTTAGGTAAAGGTACAAGGTCCCAAGTTTTTTTTTCTCCAATGAAGCCATCTCATCATCCATTGCCTCAATCCAGGAACCTGCATCTTCCATGCCCAAAGCCTCTTTCACAGATCTAGGCTCATCAGTGTTAGTAATCAAAGCAAAGGCACAACTGGAATCTAACATAGAATAACCAAACCTTTCTGGTTGCTTTCTTTCTCTCCTGGATCTCCTCAAAGTCTGAGGTTGAGGTTGTTCTTCCTCTTCTTCTAAACTATTAGAGCTACTAGAGCTCTCCTCATCATTAGACCCAACATGGTCTCTCTGTTCAATCTTCTCAGGGGTAGGAGGCAACTGAACAACATCTTTTTCCTTTTTTTTTTCATCTAGTTGTAGCACAATAGGAGAAGATGTTAGCTCTCTGAAAATAACATTTCTACTATACAACACCTTACTAGTCACGGGATCCCAAAGCTTGTATCCTTTCACACCAGCACTGTATCCGATGAAAATATATTTAACAGCTTTGTTTTCCAATTTAGATCTTTTCTCCTTTTTAACATGTGCATAAGCTTCACAACCAAAAACATGAAGATGTCTAATTGAAGGCTTCTTACCAGACCACACCTCCATGGGTGTCTTACCAACAAGGGCTGATGTAGGAGATCTGTTAACCAGATAGCAAGTAATGGCCACAGCTTTAGCCCAAAACCTTTGTTCTAAACCAGCTCCACTAAGCATACTCCTAGCCTTCTCCATCAGTGTCCTGTTCATTCTCTCTGCAACTCCATTTTGCTATGGGGTATAAAGAGTTGTCTTATGCCTCTCGATACCTTGTTCTTTACAGAACTGTTCAAACTCTACTAAGCAAAACTCACCACCATTGTCAGTTCTCACACACTTAATCTTCTTACTAGTCTGATTCTCTACAAGAGCTTTAAATTCCTTGAACCGACTAAAGACTTGTGTCTTACTTTTAAGGAAATAAATCCACATCCTTCTACTGTAATCATCTATGAAAGATACAAAAAATATAGACTTGGAGATTGAAGGAACTTTTACAGGATCAAATACATCAGAATGAATAAGATCCAAAACATCAGAAGATTGGTGAGAACTAGAGTAAAACTAAACATGATTTTGTTTACCATAGACATAGTGTTTGCAGAAGTTGAACTCAAGATTGCAATCATTTAACCCCTCAACGAGATTTTTATTTTTTAGGGTTCTGAGACCCTTTTCACCAATGTGGCCAAATCTCATATGCCGCAACATTGTCTTTTCTGCAGGAAGCTTACCTTCCAAAGTATTTGCACTACCATCGGAACCAATAGCCACAGACTTCTTCACTGCTTGTTCAGATGGTGAGGATGAAGAACTATTACATAGAGGAATACATGCATCTAGTTGAAATAAGGTACCTCTCCTAGTACCCCTTGCAAGCACTATCGATCCTCTCATCATCTTGCATCCTTCTTTCGAAAAAACAACTTGCACATCTACATCATTCAGCATACTTACAGATAATAGGTTTTGTGCCAAACCTGGAATGTACATAACTCTGTTGATTCCCTTTACTCATCCATTAGGAAATTTGATAGTGACCCTTCCGCGTCCAACTATCTTTAGGTGAGAATCATCACCCAAGTACACCTTTCCACCATCGAACTCTTCATATTTTGAGAACCAGTTTCGATGAGAGGTCATGTGAAAAGATGCACCTGAGTCAACCAACCACACATCATCAGATGCATGGGCTGCCAAAGCTACGATGAATGCATCGCCATCTTCTTGAGATCTTTCTGAAGCTGAATCTGAACCTTTCTTCTTCTTCTTCAGCTCTTTGCAGTCTTTTCGGAAGTGCCCAGATTTATCACAGTTCCAACATTTTGCCTTGGACTTATTGGAAGTCTTTGACTTCCCACAGGATTTGGATCTACCCTTATTATCAGACTTATTGTCAATTCTCTTCCCTCTTTCAATGGATCTCTCACGAACAGCAAGGGCTTCTTTTTCTGAAACGGAAGCCTTTCTCCGCATCTCCTCTGATAGCAGCGAAGACACCACATCATCCATTTTGAAGGTGACTAAAGTGCTTCTGAGAGCCATCACAAGATGGTCCCATGAATTCGGTAACGAACACAAAAGTGTGTAGCAACGATCCTCCTCCTCTAACTTGACACCAGCTGATGTCAATTGTGCAGCCAACAGATTAAATGCATTTAAATGATCCGTTAAGGATCCACCTTCCTCCATTCATAGAGAGTACAACTTCTTCCTCAGGAACAATTTGTTCACCAGAGATTTGGCTTGATACATGGCCGCAAGTCTTTCCCATAAACTATTTGCGATTTTCTCATCTAGAACATTCAAAAGGACTGCATCGGTTAAATAGAGTCTTATGAGACCCTTAGCTTTACGGTCTTTGATATCCCAATCTACTTGAGCTATAGTTGCTGGTCTTGTAGCACTTTAAGTCACTTCCCATAGGTCATGATCTTCCAACATGTCTTCCATCTTAAGTTTCCACAACTCGAAATTAGTGCCATAAAATTTCTCCACCTCCATTCTTCCATATGATGAACTTGCCATCTCAATCTGCAAATAAGATTTAGAATTCTCTGCAAAAAACTCCCACTCAAACTTGAGATTAGCTCAAAAAACCCTACCCAACAACTAGGATCAAAAGTTGATCAAGCTCTGATACCACTTGTAAGGAAACTCAGGTGCGGAAACAGGTTCCTACGCTAATCTCTATAGGAGAGTATTGTGCAAATTCTTATAAATCCTTACAATTTTAGATTCGTTAACTACTTTAACAAAGATATTGCAACCACATACAATGCATATAGAAAAATAGAGAAAGACACAATGATATACCCTGGGGAAAACCTTTCGGTAAAAAACTCCAACACTCCAAAACCTGCACAATGTATTATCTTCAACATAAAGATTACAATACACTTGCAATGCAAGTTCTTTTAGGAAATGAGAGACAAAGCCAACAAGATTTAAACTTCTGTTATATCTCTCCCATAGGAGCAGCATCATATATATAGACTCCTTTGGACCCAAAAATAGGCACAACCACCAAGACCCATGCACAAAGCCACATGTACATAGTTGTTACATGCAATCCCAAGAATAGGCGTCCATCCCTAGAATAGACTATGACAGCTTGTCATAGAATCCACCAAAAATAACGGTCATAAGAGAAGTGTAAGAGAATCTGTCATACCAACCTATTTTTGGCATATTCTCTTACACACACCAACCACTTCTTCTTGGGCACCCAAATAGGCCCAAGTCATAAGATGCTCTTACACCTGTCATAGCATATTCCTTAAATAGTTCTTACACATCATAGGAATCCATCATGACCATTTCAGTCATGATCTCCTTATGCACAAGATGCCGACACATCAAGTGGAGTGACACATCAACATGCCAACTAGACATGTACACTCACACTTAATTACATTATTTGCAAAAAATACATTTACAAAACAAATAATAAGAATAAGAATTATCCAAGGTTGAGACACCTTATTCCTAAGGATTCTTTACCTTTAAACCATATAGAGATTTCTTTAATCTGCAAAATAAGGATTCTCTACCTTTAACAATGTAGTGCTCAGGCTGTGACATATAAATCTCTTCCTCCAAATCACCATGAAGGAAAGCTGTCTTCACATCCATCTGTTCTATCTCTAAATCATATGATGTAGCAAGAGATAATAGAAATCTAATGGATGTCAACTTTGCAACAGGAGAGAATATTTCACCATAATCTATTCCCTCTACTTGTGAATACCCCTTTGCAACCAATCTAGCTTTGTACCTTTCAACACTGCCATCTACACAGAATTTCTTCTTGAACACCCATTTACAGCCAACAGATTTTCTCCCTTTAGGTAAAGGTACAAGGTCCCAAGTTTTTTTTTTCTCCAATGAAGCCATCTCATCATCCATAGCCTCAATCTAGGAACCTGCATCTTCCATGCCCAAAGCCTCTTTCACAGATCTAGGCTCATCAGTGTTAGTAATCAAAGCAAAGGCACAACTAGAATCTAACATAGAATAACCAAACCTTTCTGGTTGCTTTCTTTCTCTCATGGATTTCCTCAAGGGCTGCGGTTGAGGTTGTTCTTCCTCTTCTTCCAAACTATTAGAGCTGCTAGAGCTCTCCTCATCATTAGGCCCAACATGGTCTCTCTGTTCAGTCTTCTCAGGGGTAGGAGGCAACTGAACAACATCTTTTTCCTTTTCTTTTTCAGCTGGTTGTAGCACAATAGGAGAAGATGTTAGCTCTCTAAAAATAACATTTCTACTATACAAAACCTTACTAATCATAGGATCGCAAAGCTTGTATCCTTTCACACCAGCACTGTATCCGATGAAAATACATTTAACAGCTTTGTTTTCCAACTTAGATTTTTTCTCCTTTGGAACATGTGCATAAGCTTCACAACCAAAAACATGAAGATGTCTAATTGAAGGCTTCTTACCAGACCACACCTCCATGGGTGTCTTACCAACAAGGGCTGATGTAGGAGATCAGTTAACTAGATAGCAAGTAGTGGCCACAGCTTCAGCCCAAAACCTTTGTTCTAAACCAGCTCCACTAAGCATACTCCTAGCCTTCTCCATCAGTGTCCTGTTCATTCTCTCTGAAACTCCATTTTGCTATGGGGTATAAGGAGTTGTCTTATGCCTCTCGATACCTTGTTTTTACAGAACTGTTCAAACTCTGCTGAGCAAAACTCACCACCATTGTCAATTCTCACACACTTAATCTTCTTACTAGTCTGATTCTCTACAAGAGCTTTAAATTCCTTGAACGAACTAAAGACTTGTGTCTTACTTTTAAGGAAATAAATTCATGTCCTTCTACTATAATCATCTATAAAAGATACAAAAAATACAGACTTGGAGATTGAAGGAACTTTTACAGGACCAAATACATTAGAATGAATAAGATCCAAAACATTAGAAGATTTGTGAGAACTAGAGTAAAACTGAACATGATTTTGTTTACCATAGACACAGTGTTCGTAGAAGTCAAACTTGAGATTGCAATCATTTAACCCCTCAACGAGATTTTTATTTTTCAGGGTTCTGAGACCCTTTTCACCAATGTGGCCAAATCTCATATGCCACAACATTGTCTTTTCTGCAGGAAGCTTACCTTCCAAAGTGTTTGCACTACCATCGGAACCAATAGCCACAGACTTCTTCATTGCTTGTTCAGATGGTGAGGATGAAGAACTATTACATAGAGGAATACATGCATCTAGTTGAAATAAGGTACCTCTCCTAGTACCCCTTGCAAGCACTATCGATCCTCTCATCATCTTGCATCCTTCTTTCGAAAAAATAACTTGCACACCTACATCATTCAGCATACTTACAAATAATAGGTTTCATGCCAAACCTGGAATGTACATAACTCTGTTGATTCCCTTTACTCATCCATCAGGAAATTTGATAGTGACCCTTCCGTGTCCAACTATCTTTAGGTGAGAATCATCACCAAGGTACACCTTTCCACCATCGAACTCTTCATATTTTGAGAACCAGTTTCGATGAGAGGTCATGTGAAAAGATGCACCCGAGTCAACCAACCACACATCATCAGATGCATGGGCTGCCAAAGCTATGATGAATGCATCGCCATCTTCTTGAGATCTTTCTGAAGCTGAATCTGAACCTTTCTTCTTCTTCTTTGACTCTTTGCAGTCTTTACGAAAGTGCCCAGATTTATCATAGTTCCAACATTTTTCCTTGGACTTATTGGAAGTATTTGACTTCCCACGAGATTTGGATCTACCCTTATTGTCAGACTTATTGTCATTTTTCTTCCCTCTTTCAGTGGATCTCCCACGAACAGCAAGGGCTTCTTTTTCTGAAACGGAAGCCTTTCTCCGCATCTCCTCTGATAGCAGGGAAGACACCACATCATCCATTTTGAAGGTGACTAACGTGCTTCTGAGAGCCATCACAAGATGGTCCCATGAATTTGGTAAAGAACAAAAAAGTGTGTAGCAATGATCCTCCTCCTCTAACTTGACACCAGTTGATGTCAACTGTGCAGCCAACAGATTAAATGCATTTAAATGATCCGTTAAGGATCCACCTTCCTCCATTCGTAGAGAGTACAAATTCTTCCTCAGGAACTACTTGTTCACCAGAGATTTGGCCTGATACATGGCTGCAAGTCTTTCCTACAAACTATTTGCGGTTTTCTCATCTAGAACATTCAGAAGAACTGCATTGGTTAAACAGAGTCTTATGAGACCCTTAGCTTTACAGTCTTTGATATCCCAATCTGCTTGAGCTATATTTGCTGGTCTTGTAGCATTTGAAGTCACTTCCCATAGGTCACGATCTTCCAACATGTCTTCCATCTTGAGTTTCCACAACTCAAAATTAGTGCCATTAAATTTCTCCACCTCCATTCTTCCATATGATGAACTTGCCATCTCAATCTGCAAATAAGATTCAGAATGCTCTGCAAAAAACTCCCACTCAAACTTGAGATTAGCTCAAAAAACCCTACCCAACAACTAGGATCAAAAGTTGATCAAGCTCTGATACCACTTGTAAGGAAACTCAGGTGCGGAAACAACTTCGTACACTAATCTCTATAGGAGAGTATTGTGCAAATTCTTTTAAATCCTTACAATTTTAGATTTGTTAACTACTTTAACAAAGATATTGCAACCACATACCATACATACAGAAAAAAAGAGAACGACACAATGATATACCTTGGGGAAACCTTTCAGTAAAAACCCCAGCACTCCAAAACCTACACAATGTATTGATCAAAACTATTATAGCTTACAATACACTTGCAATGCAAGTTCTTTCAGAAGATTTCTAAACCCTTGAAGACAAATCACAGCAGCATAAAATGTTCCAACAATACACTTGCATCATCTCTCTTCGCAACCCTAAAAAAGCTTATATCATGCGCTTCACTTTTTAGGGCTACTCCCAAAGATAACTGTATTAGGGTTTTACCATTCTCCACAATTGGGGAAGAGTGTATAGTACTCAAATTTATCAGTTGCCACATGTCTTCACCTGTCATTGAATCTTCCTGACATAACTCTTCCATGTCATAGGAATCCGTCATAACCATTTTAGCCATGATCTCCTTACACACAATTCAAGATGCTAACACATCGACATTATTTGCAAGAAATACATTTTGCAAAACAAATAATAAGAATAGGAATTATCCAAGGTTGAGACACCTTATTCCTAACAAGATCCACCTTTAGTGTTCTTATCACATTATCATCCTAATCCATTGCACATACTTTATTGCATAATGGAGGATGATCCACATTTGGTGGACATGTGATTACACCTAGCATAAGAGATAGCTTATCAGCTCCTTATCATTCTTTCTTATCGCCTTTCCTATATAAGGAGGCCTATTATGTAAATGTAATCAAGGTGAATTTATTGGATCAAATTCAATATCATCATTGCATTCATATCATCTCTCTTGTGCTTTTCTTTAACCTCTAGATCCTTGGTTCAATATTTTCTATTTACAAATTCTTTCAAGGTGGAACCAACTTTAGTATAGCATCCACCCAGTTTGGATCAATAAATATTCCTTCCTCTGAAATCATGTGGCCAAGTAGTTTCCCTTCCATAACTCCAAATGCATATTTCTCAAGGGGTTGAGTGAGATTCCATACATTTTGCACCTTTTGAATACCTTACACAAGTCATCTATATGGTTAACCCAATATTTTGAAAAGACTATAAAAAATCATCCATATAAATGATAATACACTTCCCAACTAGACCTTTGAAGGTGTCATCCATTGCCCTCTAAAAGGTTTCTCTAGTGTTGATTAAACTGAAGGGCATTTGGTGATAAGAAAAAATCCCCTATTTGGTGGTGAACATCATCTTTAGTCTATCTTCTTCTTGTACCATGACCTAATTATACCTTGAATAGTCATCCAAGAATGAAATTATTTGTGAACTATTCACCACCTGTAGCACTTCATCAAGAGACGACAATAAATAGTTGTCCTTTTGGGAGGCATGGTTTAAGTTCTAGAAGTCAACAAATAGCCTTATTTCCCGACTCTTCTTCCATATGGGAACTAAGTTTGTGATCCATGTGGAGTGCTAGAATGGGAAAATAATCTTTGCATCCAACAAATTTTGAACTTCCTTCCATATCAATAGTTCTATTGTGCTAGATTAACTGGTCCCTACCTTTGCCAGAATGGATTGACATCTAGCTTTAGTGGGATTTTGTGCACCATGACCGAGGTGTCATAACTTTTTAATTCTTTGTAACTCCATTCTATGATGTCTCGGTATTCAGTAAGGAGATACACCATTCTTCTTTTCTCATCTTCCATACCAATCTTTTTGATGTGAACTTCTCTTGGGTCACCATCTACTCCCAAATTGTATGTGTCACATTCATCTCCTCCAGACACTAGCTCTGACTTTCTCTTTGCATATTATTTTTATTTGTCAAAGATCCTTTATAAGGCTACCATCCCCTTAGGGATAGCATTATTTTTCAAATTCACAATTCCCTGATCATTAGGTTTCTCATATCCATTTGGTTCCTTGTCAATGACTTGTTTTCCAAACACCCCTACACTCATGATGAACTCAAGGATATGCTAATCATCTTAGAATACTTGAAAATTGCTAATCTTAGAATTGTCGGGGTAGAAACAAGATCGATTGAGAATCTTTCCAGTTTGGATGTTTCCATGGGGTGCAGTAATTGTTTGACACTGAAAGCACATTGGAAAAGAATTCATTCTCCTTAGAATAGTCTTGATGTTGAAATCCTCAAAATCCTCAATTAGATCCCAAACATGGTTCTGACAAGTGGTCAACATTTTGTCATTACACAAATATTAGCTATGGATCTACTTGACAACCAATTGAAAGTCACCTTCAACTACTAAAGCTTTTATTTTCTTTTTGTGCACCATTTGGATACCATGAACCAATGCCTCATATTCTTCCATGTTGTTAGTACATAAAAATTACAATCTATATGCAGCATAAAAAGACTTACCTTTTGTATTTATCAATTTGATGCCAACTCTAGCTCCTTGCTTACACTTAGAGCCATCAAATCTCAACTTCCATACCTAGTTTTGTTTAATGGGTTGTGATTTAGGCTAATATTTGTTTCCAATTCTTAGTGTTTCTAAGGAATCTCTTGACAAACATTGTCTTCTAGAAGAGAAAACCCTTTCGAGGTTAGATTCCTAGTTTGAATCATTGTCCACTTGAACTAATTTTCCTTTTGCTTCCTTCAACTTAACTTCCTCAAGAGGTCGATATTTCTCATAAGGTGGTAGAAAACCATCATCTAATGAACTCCATTCATTGTCCACACTATTTGTGAGACTTTTGTTAAATGAATATAAGTCTTCACATTCTACTTGAACCATTGCTTGGGGTTAATTAAATGGTGGTAAGGTACCACTATTTGACAAAGTATTGTTGAAAGCACCCAACACAAGAATCTCATCTCCTAGTTCTGGACCCTGAATCTACTCAGTTGGTTGAGTAACTTGGGTCAACACTTTTGATAGTGCATCTTGAAAAATCAAACATGTGAATTAAGAATAGTTTGAATGATTCAGGTGGTAATATCCTATCAATAACAATATGCTAGGATATGCATCATGACCTAGGTATTTCAATCTCTTTGTCATAATTTTAATGAAATCTTGAAACATTTCCTCATCTACTTTAAAATCTTGTAAACCTTGCAGAGGGCTATCATTGGAGTCATCCTTTTATTGTATTTGCAACATAAGAATCTTATCATGTGTGTACACTCCCAAGTCTGATTGTGTGAATAATACTTCATTTGGGGCATTATAACCTGTAATATTTTTCTTGAGTTTTGGCTTAGCATCAATCTTGATTTGGTTGTTTAATCCCATCCAAGGTAGCCATAACTCTATAAATTCAGGAGAGAGCCATCCTCTCAAACACTTTGTCCATTATCTACCTAGCAACATCCCATAAGTCTCAGGGTTTTCAACATGTATATCAATATGTTCTTGTACCCTTAGATCAACAAAAAAATCTGAATATGCACATCTTTCAATACATCGATAACCTTGACTCTTTTTTTGTCCAATTGTATTACCACTATGTTTTTGGTCTAGGGAATCATCCCTAGCTTTTGACAGATAGAGAGCATCACGCCATTACAAGAATCCCCTGAGTTGATCAATAAGTTGTGCAATTTTTAACCAAATATATGTAATCTCAATAGGAACGTGGCCACCTCCAACTTGTCCTTAAACATGGTAGGGAATGCTTCTGAAGAATTCACATTTGATGTGGGATCCCATGCATTGTTTGTTGTTATATTCTATTTATAATGATCTAAAGACTTCAAGAGTGCTTCTCTTTGAGAAGGGAAACCTTGTAACATATGAAACATCAAAATGTTTTCTTTCATCTTTTTTAGTTCAATAAAACTATGCTTTTCAGTGGACCAAGTTGGGTTTCTAAGCATAGAGGGTACACTCTGGGATTATTGATTGCTCATGGACTTAGTGGTGTTGGTCACATCCCTGGAGGAATACCATTAGTCAAAGGTTCCCTTTGACTTCTCAAATTATAAGTGTTTTGGTTGTTATTCTAGAAAACATGGACCTTAGAGTATTCAGTATCATTTTCCATTTGGAATGGAAACACAAATTCTTCCTCTTGTGTATTTTTGCAAGAACCTTCCCTTGTCTCAAGTTCATAATAATTGAACAACATTGCATTGAACTGAATTAGAGGATCATCAGAACCTTGAGGTTGTTGATTGCTAATATCATTCATGTACCCATTATAATTTTGGCATGTACCTACAGTTCCTATAAAATTAACATAATTAGATTCATATCTATTAGCAGCATTAGTAGGTATGCTTCTTTTGTTAGGTCTAGTATTCCAGGGTCTATTAGGTCTCTACTGTCCAAATACTTTATCTTGCATGTTATTATTGTAATTGTTATAGCGTTTATTCTAATTTTGAGGATAAGAATTCAAGCAAGAAGTTTTCCTTTGGTAATTCCCTTTGTTTTGAGACGGATTGAGTTTCATTCTATTGAGATTTTTGGTTTATTGGGAAAGAGTCTTCCTTGCAACATCCAATTCAGATGCTAAATGAGTATCAGGTTCATTGGGAGGCACAACTCATTGTTTGAAAAAGGCAATTTTATGGGCTTCATAGCCTAGGTACATGATTGCAAGTGGTGGGGTAGTGGGTTGTTGAGTTGGTGTCAGGTTGAGCAGTAGAGTATGATTGATGGTTGGGGATGCACCCATTGCAATAGTATTACCAAATGATGAGAGTACCAAAATTACCACAAGCCTATAGGTCCATTTGTTGGGTGAAGGTGATGGCTTCATTGCATACTTTCTCTAAGGTATCTATATCTATAGGTGGGAGCCTTCTCGATAAAATCATCATCAAAGGATATAAGGCACGTAGGTACACTTGTATGGAAACATCTACAGGTACAGTATAGGGAGCTTCAATATTTTGGTATCTCTTATGAAAATGATGGTTAAACATTGTAATAGGCTCATTCAACTCCTTAGCTGAGATAAATTGGTGATGTAGAGCAGTAGGATCCACATAGAGCTTGAACTGATTAAGGAACTTGGTTTTTGATGTAGACAATCCCACAATCCCCAAGTTTGAATCCACAAACCTCAACTAGGAATGAATAGAACCTCTACAAGTAGGACTTCTTGGAAAAATGATGTTTTGTTCACCCTACAACCTCCCTGGCAACTTGATGCATGAATCAACACCCTCCTGACTCCCTCTTAAAAATCTCAACTTGAAAGTATAGCATTCTCCAATTGGTAGGGCTAGGAACCTTGCCATTTTCCTTGTAGTCCTCCTACCCAGGTAATTTGAACTTAATTCAAACTTTTCCCCCACAAACCAATAATCTAAGAATATTTTTGGACACCCTTTTCAATGTTCCTTCAAATTTGTAAAGGTTGGGATTTGATTCTAAGGCTATCCCACCAAAGGACTCTTAAGTCACCTAGGACTAATAGGGCTAATTAGGGGCTTTAAAGAAGGAACTATTCTCAAATGGATTGATTTCCTCTCCTCAAAAATTGGAGGCTCTTAAGATAGGGTAGGAAACTCCAAATCCAAGGTTTGGTACTTTGATTCATTACCGATCAAAGGTTATGGGGTCGGTAGCAGTCTAACTAGTAGGTAGTCACATAGAGATGCCTACCTAGGGCTTCCTATTTCTCCACCCTCCCATCCATGAAAAATTATCTCCTTTTGGAATATTAGTTTACATAGGCCATCCTTTCAATCCCAAAAATCTTATCAGATTCCCATGGTCAGAAGGCAAGAAATGGCCACAAAACCTTGAAACCCTAAGGCCTATCCTGAATTCAGGGCAGTGGTTTTGAAATTCTAATCACACAAAGACCAGATTGATTGAAGACCTCAAACCAATTGGAAAATGAGGATAAATACCATAAGAAACCTCCCTAATCAATCTCCCTTCATCCACTATTTGTACCAGGCCGTACAAATGTTGCTTCAGTATTAGATTTGCAAAAAATAGTAATTTTATTAATTCTCAAACTCTGTTACATTACCATGCACTCACGCATTGGTATGACCAAAATAAAACTTAAATAGACTCCTCCCAATGGTTTTAACCATTCTTGGTTAGAGAGGAAATCCCATCGGTTATAATAGAATTTTAAAAAGTTTCTAAAGTTGCAAAGCAACTTTTGCAAGATTTTTGCAACTTTCAAATTTGTTGCATATCCTTACTTCTTAATGCTAACTAGGTCTATGGTGATGACCTAAGACCTCTAAGGACCTAAAAAAAACCTTATACTCCTAATTTAGACTATTTCTAACATAAAACACCTCTCTTATCAGTCCCCTCAATCTAAGCATCTTGGGTTTATATGGCCACCCAAAAATACTTGATTGAACAATATGACTCTTATGAGATTACATAGTCATCTAGGAACCTAAAGAAGATTTTTTATCTCCTTAACATCTTTGTCTTCCTCTGATTCAATCTTTTGAGGGTGCTCCTACACCATACTCTTGGGGTGAATGATTCTCAAGTCCTCTTGCGACTAGTTCTTCAAGACTTGTGCCAAGTCTCTTCATCTCTGCCTCATCCATCCACACAGCTTCTTCTTTTGGATATCCTTCCCACTGAACCAAATAATTCTTGTAGACATTCTTCCTTGTTTGTTTTACAACCTTGGTGTCAAGTATCTTGTCTAGTTTCGTTGGCTCATGGTGTGGAAGTTCTGCTAGGTCTTGTTGAAGGTCTTCATCTTGAATGCTTTCAGGCACATCCAATGGGTCTTTGTATGGGGTTAAGTCACAAACATTGAAGGTAGGTGAGATCCCCAAATATGTAGGTAAAGCAACCTCATAGGCATTCAATCCTAGTTTCTTGATGATTTCACAAGGACCAACTTTCCTCATCATCAACTTTGTGTGTTTTCCTTTTGGTAACCTCTCTTTCTTGAGGTATACACACACCAAATCTCCAATCTGAAACTGTAGGTGTCTTCTCTTTTTGTGTGCATTTTCTTTGTACTTCATTGAGCTCCTTTGTAATGCTTGTTTGACCTGTTCATGCATCTCTTGGATGTTGGTTGCAAAGTCTTCACCATGGGAACTCACATGACTTCCTTGAGGAAGATCCCTCAACTCTAGAATACCTCTTGGACTCTGCCCATAAACAACTTGGAATGGACTTTTCCTTGTACTCCTATTTATGGAGTCATTAAATGCAAATTCTACTTGGGAAAGAACACTGTCCCATTTTTCTCCATACTACTTGGTTAGGAATCTCAATAGGTTGCCCAATGACCTATTAACAACTTCAGTCTTCCCATCCGTTTGGGATGATAGGTAGAACTAAAATGAAGATTTGTCCCTAACTTTTTCCACAAGGTCCTCCAAAAGTGACCTACAGATTTGAAATCTCTATTAGAGATTATTGTTTGGGGTAGACCATGGATTATAACAATCTCCTTGAAGAATAGGCTGGCTACACAAGCTACATCACTTGTGCTCTTACAAGGAATGAAATGGGCCATTTTGCTAAACCAATCCACTACAACATAGATGCTGTCAAATCCTCTTTGTGTCCTAGGTAGACCCATGACAAAATCCATGTTGCAACTCTCCCAAGGTCTAGTGGGAATGGGCAATGGTTGGTATAGTCCTACATTGGTTGAAGTACCTTTAGCCTTTTGACATATTGTGCAAGACTCCACAAACTTCCTTACCTCAGTAGGCATCTTGGGCCAATGATAGAATCTCCTGACTTGTTCCAAGGTCTTATCTATGCCAAAGTTTCCTCCCATGCTTCCTACATCCTTCTCTCTGATTATGTTCTCTCTCGTAGAACACCTTGGGATACACAACTGATGTCCCTTAAACAAGAGTCCATCCCGAATCAGGAAGTCTGCATATTAGTTGTGATATGCCTCTAAAAAATCACAACAAATTTTGTAGATGTCTTTGAAATCTTCATCAGACAGGTACATGTCCTTCAAAGACTCAATGCCCACACTTTGGAGCCTGATTTCTTGCACTGTCATGGTCCTTCTGCTTAGAGCATCTGCCACCTTGTTGGAAACTCCCTTCTTATGTTTTATGGAGAAGGTGAAAGCTTGAATGGATTCAACCCATTTCATATGTTTATGGCCCAACTTTTCTTAACTGTTTAGAAAACTTAGAGCCTGATTATCTGTCCAGACCACAAACTCTTTTGGCAGGAGATAGTGTCTCCATTTTTCAGGGCTTGGACTAGTGCATATAGTTCCAAGTCATAAGAGGAGTACTTCCTCTTAGCATCATTCAATTTTTCACTGAAAAAGGCTATTGGCCTATTGGCCTTCCTTCATGGCTTAGTACTGCTCCTACTACAGTGTTAGAAGCATCACACTCTATGGTGAAAACCTTTTGAAAATCAAGAAATGCCAAGATAGGTCTATCAGATACATTTTGCTTCAAATATTGAAAGGATTCTTTTGCCTCCTTAGTCCACACAAATTTATGCTTTTGTCCCCCTTTGATAGTCTCCATCATTGGAGCACACAACTGGCTAAAGTTCCTAATGAACTTTCTATAGAATGATGCAAGGCCATGAAAGCTTCTCACCTCTGGCATTGTCCTTGGAGAAGGTCAAGATAGAATAGCCTCTATCTTGTCAGGATCCATCTTTATGTTTCCTCCTGCAACCACAAAGCCTAAATACACAAGCTCTTCCTGCATAAAAACACACTTCTCCAAATTTATGAAAAGTTTCTCCTCTTGTAATCTTTTGAGGACTAGATCTAGATGTCTTAGATGGTCTTCTTTTGTTTTACTGAAAATAAGAATGTCATCTAGATACACAATGACAAATTTTACCAAGAATGATTTGAGCACTTCATTCATGAGTCTCATGAATGTGCTAGGGGCATTAGATAAACCAAAGGGTATCACTCTCCATTCATACAAGCCTTCATTGGTTTTGAATGCTGTCTTCCACTCATCACCAGTCTTGATTCTGATTTGGTGGTATCCACTCTTCAATTCCACCTTAGTAAAATACCTTGCACCCCCTAAATGATCCAATAGGTCTTCAATTATAGGCATGGGAAACCTCTATCTTATGGTGATCCTATTGATAGCTCTGGAGTTAGTGCACAACCTCAATGTGCCTTCTTTCTTTGGGGCTAGAAGGGCAGGTACTGCACAAGGGCTTAAGCTTTTGGTAATCAACCCTTTGTCTAGGAGTTCTTGTATCTGCCTAGCCATCTCTTTATTTTGTTTAGGGGTTAGCTTATATGCTGCTTTATTAGGCAAGGTGGCTCCAGGGATAAGGTCTATGTGATGGCTTATCTCTTTGATGGGAATTCACTAGGTAAGTCTTTTGACAAAATGTCCTTATACCAATCAAGTAGATTAGTCACTTCCTTAGGACCAGTTTTCCTCAAGGTCTCTACCTTGAATTCTTTTCCCTTCTTCCTATCATTGTTAGGCAAAACAACAAGAGCATAACAAGGATTTCCTTCTTCCTTAATAGTTTTTATAAACTCATTCTCACCTACAAATAGGAATTTAGATTCACTTTCAACATGATCAGAATGGGGCATGAATGTTACCTTCTCACCTTTGTGCATGATAGAGTAAGTGTTCAGTCTCCCATCATGATGTGCTTCCACATCATACTGCCATGGTCTCCCAAGGAGCAGATGGGAAGCATCCATTGGGACTATATCATAGAGCACCTTGTCTTTGTATTTCCCAAGCTGAAACTCCACCCAAGCTTGCTCTTCAATGACAGTTTACTGGCTCTTAGTAAGCCAAGACACTTTGTAAGGGGTGGGGTGTGGGACCCTTATTAGTTTCAACTTCTCTACTGCTTCAAAAAAGATTAGATTGTCAGTAGAATCACTATCAATAACCAATTTACATACCTTGCCTCCAATTTTGCATGAGGATCTGAACAGATTCTTCCTTTGGGGTGGCTCTTGGGTAACTGGTGTCTTTAGCAAGGTTCTCCTAAGCATCAAGTTCTCTCCCTCCTCAGGTAGCACATAGGATCCTTGGCCATTGTTCCCTTGATCCTCTTCTTCCCTGACAAGGTTAGCTCTCCTCTCCCCTTGCTTGTTCTTCTTCTCAGGGCACTTAGATGCTAAGTGTCCTATTTGATGGCACCTATAGCACTTCACACCTTGTAAGCCTCTTCCCCATTTCTTCCTCTAGAACTGTTCCCTCTTCCTCTAAAGGTATCTCTAGGACTATTGTCCCCTCTTTGGTTATCTTGGCTTGACTCCCCAAACTCCTTGGAGTTCTATCTACCTTCATTATGCTGACTTCTACCTCAGAAACTTCTGCTATTATTTGTATCTCTACCTTTATTTGATTGGTCTTGTTTCCTTCTCATCTTCTCCTCTGACTTTAATGCCAACTAATAGCATTGGTTGACAGTGGTTATGGTACTCATACTTAATTCATCTTGAATAGACACCTTCAAGCCTTGCATATATCTAGCAAGTTTCACACTCTCGGGCTCTGCTAATTTGGACTTCATCCCAAGCATCCTGAATTCCTCAGTGTATGTTGAGACATCTCAATCTCTATGTATTAGACCCATCCTCTTCTTATGAAGTTGGAATTCATAATCTGCAGGGATATATGCTTCCCTTAATAGACCCACCATCTTTTTCCAAGTGGTGACTGGTGTCTTTCCTTCCTTCACTCTTTCATCTTGAGTGAAATTCCACCATGTGAGGGCAGACCCCTACAATTTTGACTTAGCTATTTTTACCAATTTGATTTTTAGGGATGTCCTCACAATCAAAAAATCTAGAGAGAGCATCAATCCAATCCAAGGCAACATCAAGGTCTAGTTTCCCATTATAGACAGGCAGGTCCAACCTTGCATCCATGGTTCTTCTCTCCATGGACTTCAATGTCTTCAGGAGCATCCATTGATCAGCAGGCACTTTCTCTTCCTCCTGCTCAGGGGGTTCTTCTTCACTCCCCATTTTATCCTCATCAAAGTTTCCAATTCTTCCCTTATCCATCTTCTCAGACATCGTCTTCATATCTCTTGCCATCTTCTCCAATTGGGCCTCATATCTTGTCTTTTGCTCTCTAAAGAGTTTTGCCAATTCTGCATTAGTTACTCTTCTTGGCACTTCTTCCTCACTATTCTCTGACATGGTGTAGTCTTCCTCCTAAGGACCTTAGGAGCTCTGATACCAATTGATGTAGACAATCCCACAATCCCCAAGTTTGAATCCACAAACCTCAACTAGGAATGAATAGGACCTCTACAAGTAGGACTTCTTGGCAAAATGATGTTTTGTTCACCCTAAAACCTCCTTTCCAACTTGATGCATGAATCAACACCCTCCTAAATCCCTCTTAACAATATCAACTTGAAAGTATAGCATTCTCCAATTGGTAGTGCTAGGAACCTTTCCAATTTCCTTGTAGCCCTCCTACCTGGGTAATTTGAACTTAATTCAAAATTTTCCCACACAACCCAATAATATGAGAATATTTTTGGACACCCTTTTTAGTTTTACTTCAAATCTGTAAAGGTTGGGATTTGATTCTAAGGCTATCCCACCAAAGGACTCTTAAGTCACCTAGGGCTAATAGGGTTAATTAGGGGCTTTAAAGAAGGATTTATTCTCAAATGGATCGATTTACTCTCCTAAAAAATTGGAGGCTCTTAAGATAGGGTAGGACACTCCAAATCCAAGGTTTGGTTCTTTGATTCATTACCCATCAAAGGTTATGGGTTCATTAGTAGTCTAACTAGTAGGTAGTCACATAGAGATGCCTACCTAGGGCTTCCTGTTTCTCCACCCTCCCCTCCATGAAAAATTCTCTCCTTTTGGAATATTAGTTTAAATAGGACATCCTTGCATTCCTCCAAATATTATCAGATTCCCATGGTCAAAAGGCAAGAAATGGCCACAAAACCTTGAAACCCTAAGGCCTATCCTGAATTTAGGGTAGTGGCTTTGAAATTCTAATCACACAAAGACTAGATTGATTAAAGACCTAAAACCACTTGGAAAATGAGGATAAATACCATAGGAAACCTCCCCAATCAATCTCCCTTCATCCACTATCCGTACTAGGCCGTGCAAACGCTACTTCAGTCTTAGATTTGCAAAAAATAGGGTATAATTTTATTAATTCTCAAACTCTGTTACATTACCATGCACTCATGCATTTGTATGACCAAAATCAAACTTAAATAGACCCCTCCCATTGGTTTTAACCATTCTTGGTCGGTTAAAGAGGAAATCCCATCGGTTATAATAGAATTTTAAAAAGTTGCTAAAGTTGCAAAGCAACTTTTTAGCAACTTTTGCAACTTTCAAATTTGTTGCATATCCTTACTTCTTAATGCTAACTAGGTCTATGGTGATGACCTAAGACCTCTAAGGACCTAACAAAAACCTTATACTCCTAATTTAGACTATTTCTAACATAAACCACCTCTCTCATTAGTCCCCTCAATCTAAGCATCTTGGGTTTATATGGCCACCCAAAAATACTTGATTGAACAATAGGACTCTTATGAGATTACATAGTCATCTAGGAACCTAAATAATATTTATGATCTCCTTACCATCTTTTTCTTCCTCTGATTCAATCTTTTGAGGGTGCTTCTGCACCAATTTCAAACTCAACCCATGTGGTAATAGATCCTATAGGAAAATTTAAGTACCAGTTTTAGGAAAAATCACCAAGTGTGTATGGGAACAAGTAACATACAACATCTTGATTTGCAATTTACTTTCAGTTGTATATTTCTTTAAAGGCATGAATGTGCTCTTTCGCTGTCCTAGATTCACCATATACAAATTTGGTACAAAATTTCTCATGATTCTTAGGCAACTCATGAAATTGGCCAACTATGTTCAGTGGAGAAATTTTAGTGTTAGCAAAGAAATCCATTTGGATAAGTGGTGGTAAATTTTGATTTTGATCAATGGTCATTGTGATAGTTGGGACAACAATATGTGATTGTTGGACAAGTAGGTTTTGCAAACTAGTTGGGTGATTAGAGGGAATTATCTTTCATTTTCCCTTATCATTGTGATATTTATGATAGTGGGTGAGCTCAAGGAGCTCACCTCTTTTTGGAGATGATCTAAGTACTTTCTTGAACCTCTCTAGTGAGAAAGATCCGATATTCTCCACCCTTTCATTTAAAGGCCCTCCTTCTAGGGCCACTTTTGTTGAGCATTGTTTTTACACAAGGCAACAATTAGGAATAAGCAATGCGAATTCCCCTTTTGAGAGAGTAACAAGGTTACTTCCAAGGCTCTTTTTGGTCATGGTATAAATGTGAAGGTTCACAAGGAGACCTTTGGTGGTCTAGTTCAAATTTGGGTTGAAAATAATAGATCTTAAACACCCTTTTATATTTTATAGTTTTTTCAATGTATGTGATTCCTATAAATGCAATTTATGCTAAAATCTAAGATGAATTTCATACTTAACCAATTTTCAAATAAAATGTCAAAAGTTAGAGCAACAAGAGAATTCAAACAAATCACTAAAAAGTAAATCCTTATGGACATTAACCATCATTGGTACAATCTTGCAAATTAAATATCAAAGCGATGGAAAACCCATAAAACATAAACAACTCACAATTCATATTTAGTAGATGCAATCATCAACAAAATTTCATTAAGATAGTAGATTTGTCAAAATTCATCAAATTGCCCAGCTACCCAGATTTACGCACACACAAGACAAATTTCTCATCAAGCATAATAGAATTAATCTCTTCAATCATTCATCATGACAAGCGGATTCAATAACGATTAATACCAATTATTGATTTGCATTTAACCAATTACAAAGAAACACAACCGACTCTTGAAATTATGAAAATGAATTCAAAATCTCACATAGATAGAAAAATTCTTACACCACGAATGCAAGACCAATTGTATAGAGTTTCTATTGCAAAATATTTGACCCTAATTACATCCTCTAGATGAGTTTATATAGAATTTACATCAATGAATTTTGAATCTCGTAACTAGGGTTTCTATCCATGCAAAAATGGTGATATAAAAGTAAATATCTAGTTTAACTACAAAAAAAACTCCTAAACCTTTAGTTATTATGCTAACATAGATTCCCATCCACTACTACATCAAAAATATGAAAAAATGAACTGCATTCGTATTTGAATTTTTGAGGAAGAAGTGCAGTTCCACCATTTTTTGCCAAAAATGCCTTCATATTGGGCCCAATATTTATTTGTAATGCATGAAATCTAGGGGATAAAGTGCCAATGTGTTATGCAATTGACTGAGGACTATTTTAAAGCCCAAAATGACCTATACTATGCGATCTACAAGCCCAAAATTTTGGTTTTTGCTCAAAAACATGATTTTATGCATTTTCGGGGTTGCAAAGGGTTTGATCTTTGAGCACCCAACTGCCTTAGAAAAATGAATGGAGATCAACATTCCAATGAAAAAACATGAAACCAACACTTAGTGTTGAGGGAGCACACTCAGATGAGCATCTCAAAATCTTTCAATCACTTCATTAATTTCATCAAAACTGGGAAGTTTCATGAACTTCTAATGATATTGTTGCTTGTTTCAAAAGGATGTGAGTTGAGAGACGAACCTTTGTATCTCTTCAAAGTGATTCATTATTTCCCTCATATCTTCTTTCACATAGAACATTTTTTGCACATCTTCTTTAGTGTTCAGTGCTTCCACAATTCCTATGAATTGTTAAGCAATATTTTTTGTGGAATATAATCTTTCCTTGTCCTCATCTTGATATAATTGCAAATCAATTCCATCAAAAAAAATTTATATCTCTTCTATCCACAACAAGATGTCCTTTCTTTTCTTTTCAATTCTTGCAAGCCTTTTGTGGCAGTCCTTGATGGAAAAACTGATGGGCGTATCCATATATCGAACTTATCCAATTCTGAGCCTTCATATATCTCTACCAAAACTTGAAAACCTTGTTTTTAGATTTTCTTTAAGTCTCCTAATGCATGTTGCCACAACAAGTTTATGTGCTCTCCGTCTACCGTATCTATAAGCTAAGTTAGTTCTATGACTATAGTTCTGAAATGCCTAAATATAATTTGAATTGTTTTAGTGCCAAATCTTTCCAACTTTTCCCTCTAATCAACGCATGCCTTTACAAAAGAATTAGGAATTCCTAAAGACTCTAGGACTACTCTCTTTTTTAGCGTTGCCTGTAATGGTGCCTTAGGATTATTTTGGTCAATGGGACCAATTATTTTTGAAATATAGTCCTTAAAGACTTTATTTTGCTTATGAAGACCTTTCAATTCAGTTGCGTCCTCTAAATATTTAAACAACATCCATCCATCCATGACTTGAGTCGTAATATGCTCTGAATGATGAACACCATCCATGGCTTGAGTTGTCTAGCCTATTGCAATACCTAGACTTTGCTCATAAGAATAACACAGTTCCTCATCTCATTTATTAAGTAACCCCTACACATATCCACTTTTTCTAGCTTCTCCTCCTTCCTTTGGCGTATTAAGTAGTCATTGTTTATGATCTCATAAATGTTAGGAGTGTCTTCAAAATATTTCTAGCCACACTCCTTTGTCATTGGATAATAGCTGTCTACAATTGGAATGTGGAATATCTCTTCTATTATGTCCAGGTGGACATCTAGGACTACATCCCCAACTCTATTTTTAACCACCCTCTCATTAGGCACATAATTGTCTATAAGGGTCATTATGAGGTTTGGTGCAATGATAGATACTGGGTGTTTGACAACATTAACTAGCCCGAAGAGTACCATGGCTATGTAGTCAGATGAATGACCATAAGGTTTTGTAGCTTGCTTGAGAAAATAATTCCAGTCCATATGCCCAATGTCTGTGTTGCTAATCTCACTGGGAGCATGGTAACCATTATATTCGTACTTCATGGGTAGAATGGTAGACATACTTTGAGTTCTGCATTCACAAGGAACTGTTGTCAGCATCATTTATTCAAAGTAAAGACTAATCTAAAGTAGCTAAATCTAACATGAAGAAAACTACTCCAACCATGGAATTCAGAAAGCAACAATTAAAAAATTGATTGAAGAAATAGGGCCAAAACCTTGAAAAATAATCCTTGTTGGAGTTTTTGGGCTTGCAGAGTATCATGGTACGAAGACACTTTAGGCATTCTAGACATCTGAAACTCTGGCAAGTTAGATGGCCACATGTTTTTTGTTGAGGGCTAGTCAAACTTTCAAACCTTCAAGCTCTGAGACCTCTCTCAAAGTGCTAGAGACCCAAAAAACCACAAAATGGAGTTTGACTAAGGCACTAGATGTTTAGGAATCAGGGTATCGGGCTCTGATTCTCCCTTCAAGGTATTGGAGTTTGATGACCCTGATGATTGAGTGGAGTATGTCTAGGTACTGTTTAGACTCGTGGGGGGTCTTCAAACTTTTGGGCTCTACAAACATGAAGGCATAAGGTTTGAGAAAACTATCAAAATAAGGAAAACACATAAGAACCCTACGAAAAAAACCTAAAATGTAGAAAAGAACCTTGAAACAAACCCTAAACTAGAAAGCTAAATCACTTAAGAAGAAAACCTAAGACACCTAAAAGAAACTTAAAAAAACTAGACTGAAAGTTAAGTCAACAACGAAAAACACAAACCCTACCTCAACAGATGAAAGAAGGGCAATAAATCTACGATGGAGGATGAGATCGATAATTGAACAAGGAAAATCAGGATTGGAAAACCAAATAAGAGGGGTGTTTGAATCCGTAGAGACTGAATTATCGAAATCATGATGCAATCTTTGAAAACTTGTAATCGCAGAATGAAGAAGAAACTAAGTGTCAAGCTCCTTATATAGCCACGAGAGTGGGGTGATGTCATCACTTGGCATTCAAAGGATTGAGGTGTTGGAGTATTGGGGTCTGAAAACTCTGGCATTCTGACACCCCAAGGTTCATGCCATAGTCGTTGAGGAAGGTGGGGCTTCAAGCTTTTGGATGTGTCAGGTTTCAGAGAACCTCGACACTGTGAAAGTTTGAAAAGGACTAAAAAAATAAACTAACTTTAAAAAATAAACAAAACCCAACTAAAAGCGAAACAAAGGACTTCAAAAAACCAAAAAGTGACCTAATCGACATCCAACTATCGGGAGTATGTGGGCCCGCAATCTAACTCACCGAATGCCTAACCAAGACAACCATAAGGGTCCCACCAACAAGAAGCAAAAATAAAAAAGATGGAGGTCCCCATTAGGCCAAGTGGCCAAAATGGGGTGTGAGTTGTGGAGACACAACTAGCATAGAAAGTAGTAAATGATATACATGTAATAAATACAAGCTACACGTGGCATAGAAAATGGGAATGTCATAAGGAAATATGATGAACAATCTAGCAAGCCTTGTGGAGAGCCAAGTAACAACATATGACCAATGGTACTTATGGTGAGAAGTAAATGTAAATGGGCCACCAACTAGGCTAACCAAAACCAAGTAATGATTACCATCCATTTAAAATAATGATTTAAAAAGAGAATCTTCAAAGACCAAATAATATGTAGACCCACATATTGGACCAATTGAAAGTGATAAAGAAACAATCAAATGAATTTATGCTGGAGAAGATCCTACTTAGAAAATTACATGATAATACTCCTGAGAGTCATTAGCTCTATTAGCTAGATGGTTTTGCTAAGCTGTTGGCTTCCCTAAAACAATGTGTGATTTCAAAGGAAGTGAGAATTTGTAATTGCAACAAGATTTTATTGAAAAGATAATTTAAATTTTGGTTGGATATAGTCTTGCTCAATAGAGCATTAATAACCAATTTAGAATCTTGTTCAATAATAATGTCTCTTATGTTGAGTTTAGAGGCCAATGGTAGATTAATATCATATTTATTATATTTTTTTAATAATCTAATATAAAGTAATAACAAATATATAGTAAGCATAATAATAAAAATATATATAATATACAAAATAATATAAAAGAATACAAATATGATTTTTGATATAGTTTTAAAACTATATATGCAATTAATATATTTCAAATGTCAACAACTAATAAGCATAGTGAATTTTTTTAATTGTTAAAATAAATTTATTCTTCCTCTCATATATTTTATATATAATGAGAGGGTGACCTAATAGTAATTATTTACTTTTGTTTCAACAATCTTTTAATTTTGCATATTTTTTGATCAAACAAATTAAAATGTCCTTTTATCTTTGGCAAATAGATTACAAGTTTTGATTCTTTTCCTATAATGAAATTTTATTTCTCATTAATCTTCCACACCTATTTAGTATACCTATGCACATCAAGGTGCAATTGCTAGTATATTAATATTAAGCATTGGGATAGGAATATGAGATACTATCACGAATGGGGTTTTAAAAATGACTTCTTAAAATTTGTAGACTATTACAAATACTTGTCTACGTCTATGTTATCTCCTTTGCTGCTTTTTTTCTTTTAATATGCAACTTGAAGGAATTTGTTTTTTTTCCTCTAAAACTACTTCGCCCTAAATTCCACATGAATTAAATTTTGACAAGTGTGAGCGGCTTGATGAAATATACTTTGGTGCCAGCTTATGAGTACTTTGGAATTGTTTTCTACCAAATACTCAGCTTGTCTAAGTAGTCTGTTGACATTAGTAAAGACGTGTGAATCAGAGCTCCACCTTTTTGTTGTTCTAAATTTTATGACGTCAATGAGCAATTGTCATTGTCTAGCAGGCCAGTAAATACTATGAAAATGGCGTGATATTTGTCATTGTTCTAAATTTTATGACGTCAATGAGCAATTGTCATTGTCTAGCAGGCCAGTAAATACTATGAAAATGGCGTGATATTTGTCATTGTTCTAAATTTTTCTATATCTGTACTTCCCAATACACGTGATCATTATCATCCATCTAAAATAATAATTTAAAAAGAGAATTTTTAAAGACCAAATAATATGTGGGCCCACATATTGGGTCAATCGAAAATGGTAAAGAAACAATCAAATCAATTAATGCTGGAGAAGATTCTACTTAAAAAATTCCATCATAATATCTCTAAAGTCAATAGCTCTATTAGCTGGATGGTTTTGCTAAAATGTTAGCTTTCCTAAAACAAAGATAATTTAAATTCTGGTTGGATATAGTCTTGTTCAATAGAAACATTAATAACCAATTTAAAATCTTATTCAATAATAATGTCTCTTATGTTGAGTTTAAAGGCCAATGATAAATTAATATCATATTTATTATATTTTTTAATAATATAATGAGTGTGTGATCTAATAGTAATTATTTATTTTTGTTTCAACAATCTTTTATTTTTGCATATTTTTTGATCTAACAAATGAAAATATGTCCTTTTATCCATGGCAAATAGATTACCAAGTTTTTCATTCTTTTCCTATAAAGAAATTTTATTTATCATTAATCTTCCACACCTATTCACCATACCTATTGCACACCAAGATACAATTGCTAGTATATTAAATTTTTGACAAATAAAGATTATTTAATACATTTTAAAGATATGTCAACTAATTTTATATAGATTTATTAATGTTATATATACTATTTTTCAAATGGCAGAGATGATTGCGGACCTCTAATTTGTTTGGGTCTTATGAAATCATAGAAAACGATACAAAACATTGATGCAATGTAATAAATCCGAAACAAAGATTCGTCATTGGAATTTGCAACTGTTTAAACGTTAAAATAAAGATTAGTCATTGGATTTGAGCGATAAAGTCACGTGTGTGCGGCTTGATGAAAACTGACGTAATTTAGGTGTGGTCTTAATAGTTTATGACGTGTACAAAACTATTTTTCTTGCCAAATACGATTTTGTCATTGTCTAGCAAGTCGGTAGATATTATGAAAACGGCGTAATTAGTTTACGATTCCCAATTAAAGACCTGTGAAATCCAGAGTTACACTGTTTTGTCGTTTTAATAAATTTTTCTATAAATACATGCTAATCTATGCGACTTTACACATCAAGCAAAAAGCATTGCTTGTCAAAAAGAATGGCAAAGCAGTTGTTAGCAGGAGAGGTGATCTTGAGGGAACTGAGAAGCAGTTCCAAAAGGTCTGATATCAGACCTCCGACAGAGAGGCCTAATGAAGTGGTTTCCTTGGATAATATCTCAGTTCTAGATTTAGCTCATCTCGAGGGCCCCGACAGGCATTTGGTCGTTGATTCAATTCGATCTGCGATTCGGCAAGATGGTCTTTTTCAGGTGCAATTTAAGTTTCTAATTGTTTTGTTTAAATTTTCCCCATTTCGAGTGACACTCAGTCATCAGAATTAAAGAGTTCTTAAAGAAGTAGAAAGTTGAACACTTTCTTTAGTTAGAGATCTATTGTTTCAAATCACTTATTTTTCTACTTGTTCAGGTTATTAACCATGGAGTCTCTGAGGAAGTCATTGGGCGAATGTTAAAAGTTGCAAAAGAATTTTTCACGATGCCCATCGAGAAAAGAGAGGAGTTATATTCTGAAGATCCTTCTAGTGATATACGCTTTTCAACAAGCTTATACATTGAGAATGAGAAAGTCTACAATTGGAGAGAATTCTTGAGACACCATTGTTATCCTCCAGAGAAATATGTGGACACCTGGCCATTGGATCCGCCTACTTACAGGTACTTTTTATAAGAATTGTACATCATTCCTTTTATACTATTTCTCAGACGTTGTGAATAAACATGGCAGTAATTTGTATGTTCACACAGGGAGGTTGTCGGAAAATACTGCACAGAGGTAAGAGCTCTGGTTCTACGATTACTATCTGCCATTTCTGAGAGCCTCGGATTGGAATCGCATTTTCTTGAGAATGCTCTTGGAAAACATGCTCAACACATGGCTATTATCTGTTATCCTCGCTGCCCAAATCCTGAGTTCACATTTGGTTTACCGGCTCACCCAGTTCCCAATGCTCTCACAGTTCTTCTTCAAGTTGACATGTCAGGCCTTCAAGTCTTCAAGGATGGAGAATGGCGTGCAGTGCAAGCCATACCCAACGCCTTTGTAGTCCATATTGGAGACCAATTGCAGGTATTCTATTTATATTAACGCCTACATCACAAAATGAGACCACTTTGTTGTATTTTGGGGTTTTTTATTTTGATATATATCCAACTGATCATTTGTTCAATACCCAACTGATTTTTGCAGGTTTTGAGCAATGGAATATACAAAAGTGCAATTCATCGTCTGGTGAATGCAGCCGATGCACGATTCTCTGTACCGACATTTTACTGCCCATCTGTCACGACCCTTATTTTTTAGTTGAGTTAATTCCCTTAAATCTTGGATTTAGTTACGATAGAGTCTTTGAGTTGTCACTCAGTTCATTGGAAAACCCTATAACCATGCTCATAGATGACGGATTCTTAACGGTTGATGCGGGTGTTTAGGAGAACGTGCAAAGACAGTTGTGGGCGGTTTTGAGTTAGCATCTTTCTTTAGTTTAGTATTGGAACTGGAGTCTTTCGGGAGAGGGTAATAAACAACTTGCACGCTGATGGTGCATAACAGAATCACATTTTTGTAAATTTGTGAAGAATAAGAGAGTGGGGAGTTTAGCCGCTCCCATAAAAAAAAAGTGATGGCGTGCGTGGTACTACAGCGCTTTAATGGTGCAACTGTAAAGTAGTTTCCAAAATATCTGCTCGAGTCGAAACTTTAGGCTTTAACTACTGATTGTGGAAAAACTTTTTGGGAGTTTTTATGGAAGCATATAGCACACCACAGGGACAGAGAGAAAATTGGGCAGCACTCAACACAGGCCACGGTATACAAAGAGGAAATTTTGCAGCATTCAATACAGTATGCTGGCCGAAAACTGAGATTAGGTGATGTCATTTTGATACTTGCTGAGAAGAAAGGTAACTCGTTTAAAATCGGAGATCAAGTATATCAGTGACAATCTCTCTTAATTATGCTTTCACTGTGCTTGGATTTGGAATTGTTTTAAATTTTACTTGCAGTACAAGTCTGATTATTATTCTGTCAAATCTAAAGACAATGTTGTTTCCGATATTTCTTGCTAAAAATTGCCCTAATCGGCAGCTGGTCCTTGCAGGCAGGAATAGGTAACATAGCTTACTTTAGCTATTCATATGCATTCAATTCTAAAAATTGAAAACTTATATTCCTAGCTATATAATTTTGCACAAAAACTATGACAGATGCACTAAAGAATGTCCCATGAGAATAATTAGCTGTGTCATCCCAATTGCTCTCGCGAGTTTCTTGGCAATGCCTGCACACCCCAGGTTTCCAAACCGAACTACTTTATCTTCAGCCATTTTTCTTGCACCACGAAACTTTTTGTGTATCTCTGTGTTAGGCTATGCAAGTTCACTACACATTCAGGGGATTCTTTATATAGCAGCTAATGCGAAGTGGGTTGGATTTCAATCCGTCTTTTTTTTTTGACAAAGGCTAGAATATCTGGCTTCCGCAATGCATAGACGATGGCCATCATCATAACTACTAAGCGCTGCATATTTTTTTTTTCACAGCTGTTCGAGCGTTCTTTATTTATCTGTCTCCAGCAGAACACCCTGTAGAGCATATATGGGATCATTACATTTGCATTTATGCAGTGAAATGAGAAACGACTGCTTATTATATTTCACGCACTGATCTTGTAAAGGAAATTCTTGATGAACAGTCTACTGGGTTTATTTTACTTTCTGAATCTAGCAATAAATACAATTACATCAGATAGCTTGAAGGCCAGAAAGCCCCAATTTTCAACTATCTTTACAATGTGCTAGCCACGCGGGACAGGGAAAACATCTGTTGCTAGAATTTTTGCTTCTGCTTTGAATTGTTTATCTCCCAACAGGAAACTAAAACCCTTTTGTAAATGCAAAGAATGCCAGTTTTTCTTGTCTGCGAAAAGCCCTCATGTCACAGAGCTAAATGCAGCTTACCATGATGGTATTGAAAGGCTTAAATTAATCATTGAGACTGTAAAATGCGATTCTGTGGCTTCTCATTACCGGATTGTTATTGTGGAAAACTGTCAAGAACTGAGTCCCGAAGCATTGAGATCTATATTCCTGGAACGTGAGGAAATTGCTTCTGGTTATCTCGTGTTTATTCTGATTTCAGTAGGTTTAGAAAAGGTTCCTAAAACAGCACTGTCAAGATGTCAGATGTTTTACTTTCAGAAAATGAGGGACGTAGATATGTTGAACATACGTAAGAGTATAGCAGTTGCAGAAAATATCAATATTTTAGTCATTCTAGTGGATAACAGTAGGATACTAATCTGCGCATCCAAGCAACCACATTTGTCAATGCCTTTCAATTCACTTGAATGTAACCTGAGGTCTGGAATCTATTCTAATGCATTCAACATAGCTAACATAGTGATGTTAGTCATTTTACTAGTTTCCTTGAACCTGTTATAAAGAGGTCTAAAATTGCACTCTGACAGTTGGAGTTTTTACTCTTTTTCCTTTGATTAAAAAGGCAATAATTGTTAGCCATGTTTTTCTATTGTGGAGTATACTTAACTGACTTTAATTAACTAATGCGTAAAGTAGAGTCATGGTTTAAGTTATCTTAGTTTACTTGTATTTGATGCGGCATCTTTTATTGTGTTTTTCTTAGGATACTCGACATATGGTCGATGTTTCACTCGACTTTGAACAAGGTACGACTTATCTTTTCGACAATTATGGTCGTAATTATGTTTCTATTATTCCTATAATGTAGGGAACTGATTGGTATTAGTCGACTTGTGTAATCGACCATAGACTTGTTGACCGACCTCCTAAATTTGCGAGTTTTATTGATGTGACTTTTAGTGTCAAGATTTCAGTCTTTACACCATCCCCTGATGCGGTGATTGCTCCTGCTCCATCGTTAGTCACCAGTGATAATCCTGCCCAGTATAGAGAGTTTACATATGAGGAATACTACCAGAAGTTCTCGAGTACGACTTTGGAAGGAAATATAACGTGCTTAAATTTCTTTACAAATGTACACCCAATGACAGATGATGGTAACATGCAAGAATAACTCTAATGTCATATATCTAAGTGGTTCTATTTCTGTGACTTTTAGTTTCTATAAAATATGTAGATCATGAAGAATGGATGTTGAAAAATTGGTCAAAAATCTGTTGTATTTTCTGATTTTTGAAATTTGGTCAATAGTACTTTTGTAAAGAGCTTATCCCCAGTCCCTCTTTTTTATTGTAATTCTTCATGTTTCAATAAATTGCAATACCCTCGTGCGACCCAACTTGTACTATCAGATATCTAATATTAATATCATATTGAAGTGCATAAAGCAATTTCCTGTGAGGCATTTCTCTTTGGCATCTATGAAATGGGATAGAGTAGCATAGGTGCCAAGTTTTAAACAGTTTCTTTGGAATTGTAACCTAGAATTATTTTCAGATTTTATGAACTCCACTCTTTTAATAATGAGTATTATATTATTTTAATAATCAATTACTTAGATTTACATGTAGCAAAAAAACCACTGCAATTTTGCAAACCTGAAAAAAATAAGTTTGACTTTTTTTTGTCTTTGGTGCATTTTCTTTTTTGAACAGATGCCAAAATTTAATGGTTGATATGCACCTATATTTCTAGGTATATTGACATGTAAATGTATGTACTTTATATCAGAACAAATAAAATGGAATATGATAGTTAATTATATGAAATTAGTGTGGTGTGTAATTGGTGGTATAATCATTTATACAATAATTCTCTGCAGATAATAAAACAATTTTTCTTTAGTTTGGTCCTTGGAAACCGGGAATGTGTAAAAAACTTGACAAAAACTATAGCTTTTCAGAAAATTCGGAATTATTCTGACATCAATATGATAAATTCCTTTTTTGGCATCAGTTTTTTTTGTGATTAATGTGAACATTATTTCTATTTTCCCTTTTCAAATACCTATTTTCCATTCTTTGTCAGTTCGGTTGGCGCTAATTCACAGTTTTGGTTGGATCTTATTCCAGCTTCTTTAAATATGACTTTCTGGTGGTTAAAATTTGTGTTCTAATTGAAAAAGAAGGGATTACCCCTCATCAGAGGGCAGTTTAAGACATTTTTTAATGACAAAATCAATATTTCGTCTTAAATATTTAATTATTTTAAATTAAAAATTTAATTGTCTTAAATTAAAAAAATTAAGACAAAAAAGTGTAAAATGCTTTTCCCCCTTCAAAACTATGTGCGGAAGGAAGGAAAAGATTGTGAGTATCGATACAGCAAGGAAGACGTGTCTGATTGGCAAAGCACAATATAGTCAGAGATGATGGAAAAATCTTCGATTTGACCAGATATGCTACAAATTCCAAATTCATGAGCTTTAATTTGCAGGAAGTTGGGAAAACACGACAGAGGAACATGCTGCTCTGTATGATAACGAATCAGTTTAGAGTACTGATGATTATGGATCGAGAAACTTGTTCAAGGAAAGATTGGTGGGGGAAAAGGCCGTTCTAGGCATTCAAATTTATGCGAAATCATGGAAATTTTTTGCAGATTTGTCAGCCATTGTTACTTGTAGCAAAGGGGCAACTGGATTTGTAGTTGGATGCCTTACAAATTGTTAGCGATCATCGACCTCGATACCTTCTTGCTCTGTTTTGGCTGGTACGGATTCAATCTTCGGTTATTTATCACCATTCTTGTGCCCTAATATGCAGGCAGCTTTTTGAAAGTCAATGGACGGCAATTGGCTGGACCGCAGTCACCACAACTCTCACCGGTTGTGTTGCGGCGCTCACGAATCTATTCGTGCGAAGACTGCTTTCTGGGCATTGGAATTTTCTCGATGTTTGCAACGATCTTTTGGGCGGGTTCACTGCCATAACCCCAGGTTGTTCGGTTGTTGAGCCCTGGGCTGTAGTCATATGTGGGTTTATTTCAGCTTGGGTTTTGATTTTCTGCAACTACTTGACTGCCAAAAGTATGACGATCCATTAGAGGCCGCGCAGCTCCATGACGGTTGTGGGACCTGGCGATCATTTTTACCGTGTTGTTAGCTAAGGAGGAGTGTGTCTTGCAGGCCTACTCTAGGAAGAGCTCTAGACCTTAAGGATTGTTCATGGGAGGTGGGGGTAGGATTCTGGCAGCGCATATCATTAACATTTTGGTTATAGTTGGATGGATGAAAGCTACCATGGGGCCTCTGTTCTATGCCTTGCATAGGTTTGGGCTGCTCAGGATCTCGGTCGAGGAAGAAGTGGCTGGAATGGATCTCACCAGGCACGGCGGTAATGCTTACATCTATTGTGATGATGATCATGGGCACGAGATGGGGTCATCACGAAGGTCGACCCTATTCAAACTCCTCCTCCAGACACTGGTAATTGTTCTCATGAATTTTGATTTGAAAAGAGTAGGTTTTAAGTTTTGATTTGTTTTGATGGCTCATCTGAAATCATATTGATATACTCTATTTATATCACAAAGGTAATGTGATTTCATGTAAATGGAATAATTTAAGTTTTGATCTGTTCAGCTTGTTTATTTGAAAGTACACTTACTGTTTTATTGAAGAATTTAATGTGATTTCAGATGACTGGTTTAAATTGTTTGAACAAGTGATACCACATTCAAGTTTTGATATGTTGAAGTGATTTGTCTGCAATCAGATTAATAGACTGTTCTATTAAAGAAGGTAATATGATTTCAAATGAAGCGCAAAAACAAATCAAAACTTACGATATGCTCTTCTTACCAATCTTGCTACTTTCCTTGTTTTTTAAAAAATAAGAATGATTTCACATTCTAGCAAACATTTTACAGTTTCTTAGATCTTCCAAACCCATGAACTCTGATGAGTTAGAAAACCCATGAACTCTTTTGGGCTACTGATGAATCATAAATTAGATTCAAAATCTGTGTCATCTGGTTTTCCCTTTACAAATGCAAGACCCCTTTCTGGTTGCAGCAATTTATCTGTTGAGATGGAGTTTGACAGCCCTATCATTATACATTCTTTGATTTTTGTTTTGCTTGATCGTCATTCTCTGGAAACACTTTTGAGCAGGGACATTAAGAGCCCTTGGATTTAGGTCTTCGGTATTGTAAGATAAGTTCTACTTACTTTTTGGAGTAAGTTGTTTATGCTCATGTGAGCAAATAAAGTTTCTTGTTTGCAGAAATATGTGGAGTAGAATTGAGGTCATGGAAGATTGAGTTGAATGATTTTTCACGATAGTTTTGAAGTGAGGATTGAATTGGAGACCACAGATGGAATATAATGTTTGTTTTGTTTGCGTTGTCTGTATATGCCTTTAATTATGATTAGGAGACCTAGAATGAAAGAAAAGGTAATTTAGAATGCTGGTATTTGAAAATTATAACAAATTTCTTTTTTCTTGTTAGTTTTGCAGAGGATAAGACCAATATATGGCATTTCCTTGACCTTCTTTGTGTTGATCGATAGCTGAAGTCATGCTTTGTATTTCATCATGGTACAAGTTTACATTATTTTATTATTGAAACTCTGTCTTTTGAGTTTAGCTTATCTTTGTTTAATTTATTGATATTCCAATTGATTATGCAGTGTACGTTATGCCAGTTCTCAGATATGTTTTATGCTTTCCTCCTTAATTTATCACACCCAGAGGCCCTTTCTTATTTGTGTATTTTGGGTTCCTTTCATAGCATTAGCTTGTTAATGCAATTTTCTTTGCTTCTTTTGGTACTTTCCGAAGAATGAGAAGGACAGGTTCAGCTGAAAAGGAAAGGATTGCTCAACAAGGATTTGTGTTGCTGCACAAATTGTTGTCCATTTTCCAGCTTCAAGCAGGTATTATTCTATGTGCCCTAGATTAAATATAAAGAAATTTTGTTCATGGATTTTCCCTAAATATTAATGTAATGGAATCAAATCAGTTAGAGTATAATGGTAATGAAATTTGTATATCTATTTGGGCTCTGATTTGTTAGGTTGGAGAAACTGATACAAGGATACAAATTTTTAAAATTAGATGCACATTCAATCTCATGTAAAATCTTCAACATGTGCTGTGCAAAGAAAAGATATGAAAAGATTAACTCGAACAGAAGAAGGATTTTTCATAGACTAACTCAAAAGGATGAAACTTCTTTTAAGTATTAGAAGAAGCTTCCAAATACATATGCCAACAGTAAATACCAAATTGGAAAGGAAAACTGATCGGTTTTCTCTGTAACTCTTTCAGGGCTTTAGAAAATCTCTAACCATTGACTTGTCATGAATGATCATGTTTTTTCCATGTTGCCTCAACAATTGGGTTACTTGCTCTGCATTCTTGGGATTCTGAAAATTGAATGTGCTCCATTACACTTATTCTCACTGAAGGTCTTTGGATTCTTAATAAAGTATATGTTAAACAGTTGAAGTTTGCATAAGTAGGAGAATATGCTAAGCTGGTGGCAGAATTGAATTTGTTGGCTTTTCTTGGCAAATAGGGATTTTGATAAGCATATTAAATTATAACATTTATTATTTCAGTCGTCTGCTGCTCAGTTTCCCAATCTTTAAAGTGTGATTTCACGTGCCACTGTCCATTGTTAAACTTCTTAGTTTACTTGGGAATTTGGAACCATGATGTGTGCAATGTGGCACATACTTCTTATTTGACATTTGCTGCTATATTGCACCTGGAATCCCCAGTTTCTCTAATAACGGCTTTTCCTAGCTTTTCTCAACATTTATCTTTTTTCTTCATTCTTTTGGGAGTTCAGACTTTGGAATGCCATTGACTCATTAGCATAATAGTCACTTGGGATCTTGAGTAGCTGAAGTATCATGGAAATTGCCTTTAACAATATGTGATACTGATAACTTTGGACTTTTTGAGTTTCAGAGCTTCCTTCAACACAATATGTGATACTGATAACTTTGCACTTTTTGAGTTTCAGAGTTTCCTTCAACACAATATGTGAATATCACTTGAGTTTCTGAATCCCAAAAGGGTACCGAGTCTGCTGCATTGGTCTTTCTCTGTTGATGATCAACGTTCACCTTTGGAGAAGAGGTCCTGTGAATTCTCCTTAAGAATATTAATTGGAAATTCATCATGACACTAATCCAATAAAGCCATCATATTGCCATATCTTGGTAGCCCCTAATTTGTACCTAGTAAAGGTTTTGTATAATGGTTAAAATCATTTGAGCATGTCAAAAATCTTGATGCCTTTTTGCTACAAATTTTTGAGCTTAATGGGACTAATGAAGCTATGTTCATGACAATTCCTAATGTAAGGTCACAGTTCTATTTTGAAGGAATTCAATCTTATCTATTGTCAAATACAAAAAGATCCATACTAAATTGGTTTGAGTTTTTTTGCCTTGGTTCTGAAGCTTTACTGTTTATACTGCCACTTTTAGATTTGGTATCAAGAATTTCTTGTGCACTCCTGCTTCTTGCTCTTACTTCAACTGAACTGAAGTACTTGCCTTTCCAGTTATAAAGGATTCTCTGTGTGCCCTGAATGGTGCAATCAAGGTCCCTACCTAATCTTTTTTCTTAATAAGCTACGCTTTATGCATTATAGCCACAATTATTGTATCTGATGCCTAGGCATGACTTTCGGCACAAGGATTATATTCATAGTTTTCATTAAGCTTTATCATTGGGATTTGCAACATCTCTTTTATGACCCCCTAAATAAATGTGTTTCCCTATCATTTATTAAGTTTAAAGGGTATCCAAACCAATGACAATATGTTCAAGAATATAATTTGTTGTCTTTTTTTTTTATTACGCCGTAGGCGTTTCCCTATGAAAGAGTTCGAGCTGATTGAAATGATCAACGGTTGACGATATCTTAGAAGGAATGACGACCATGTAAATCATCCCAATCGTCCATCGGGTTTCGTCGTTTTATTGGTTCTTGCTGTCATCAATTTTTTAAATTATCAAAGTTCTATTCCAGAGTGGTGGGCACAGACACGAGTGAGGGGCAGATTCGACATGCACAGCAGCGCACCAACATAACATGTTAGGATTAACAAGGCAGAAATAACAATTATGTGCAAATATAACTAATATTAGAAAATAATAAACCACACAGAATAGAACACAAGACACACAGATTTAACGTGGTTCACCCAATCCCTGGGCTACGTCCACCAACAGCGAGTCCAATATTATTATTATCCAGTGATTACAACCTGATTACAATCCGTAATCCCTTACAGCCCAATTCTGCCGCAAGTACTAAAATCATACATCATAAAAGACCCTAACCCTAAGCCATATTATACAATATTTTCCCGCTTTAGGGTTAGAATGAGTTATAAGTAGTCGGCCCAAATAACCGAAAAAGTAGTCGGCCTCAAAAAAATTTTCCTCGGGGGCTGCGCCCCTGAACCCCTACTCTTGGGGGCTGCCGCCCCCAAACCCCCGCTCAGGGCCCGGCCCGGCCCCGAACCCCGGCGAGGTTGGGAGGAAAAGTGTACAGTACTTTCCTGGATAGTACTTTCCTGATTAGTCACCACAAGCTAACATAACATACGCCGTCACGCCGCCGTCAATGACCGACCAACAACTGCAACCCATCGTCAGCCCCGATTCTTTTGTGGATCTTGTGACTGTCGCCACAGCCGTCCACTGGTTCAATTTGGATGAATTTTACCCGCAGGTGAAGCGTGTGTTGAAAAAACCCGGCGGCGTGATTGCTGTGTGGGCGTATTGGAAGCCCATAGTCGATCCAGCGTTGGATGCTGTTTTCAAGTGATTTTTTGATAGAACTTTTCCGCTTTTCCGTCCGGCTGGGAAATTGGTGTTGGAGGAGTATGAGACTTTGCCATTCCCGTTCGAAGCAGTGGAGGGAATAAAAGTGGAGATCGAAGAGCAGAGGAATTTTGAGCAGTATTTTGGAATTTTGGGAACGGGGTCTGATTTGGTGGGCAAGGAAGACATCTTGGACGAGTTTAGGGCAGATTTCGAGGCGGTGTGGGGAGCTCCGCCCCATGTGACCAAGGTTGTAAAGTTTCCGCTCTGCTTGAAGGTAGGTAAAGTTTGCAAAAAAGCGAATATTCTGGTAGTACAAAGTGGATGATCCACAAGTAGTCTGTGAGCCTTATTTGTGTTGTTAATTGTGTTTTAATGAATTTTTAAACTGTCTTATTACTTGTTAATCTCATGGATAGTATGGTTTAGTTTATTAACTATATATTCATTTTCATATTTTTAAAAAATTATCCATACAAATATAAATCTTATATTTTTCTAATAAATCACACATTAAATAGAGTGATTGTTAAATTTTTATCTAAATCATTTCTCATGCAAGCTATAAGAGGTGTTTGATTGTTATAAACTCAAACTTATTTATTTAGAATTATTTGTACATTAATATTTTGGATAAAAACATATGTAATTAATATGTTAAAGGATACATATTCTTTATCATCTCTATTTTGTTGTACAACTTTGAAATAAATATAACCTTATTTAAAGCATTTATTTTTTTTATAATAAGGTATATAACTTATATAATTTAAATGAAATATATAACAAAAATTATTTTTGGATGCCATAAAATGATCTGGCCATGTATGAATTGCCCCAAACCCTGGAAATGGATGCACCTCAAGATTGGATGTCAATGAGATGAGAAAAGATGGGCAGAGTTTGTAGGAAAAATATTAGGCAACGGTGCTAAACAAAACTTTGTTAAAAAAAAAATCAAACCAAAACCAATCTCCAGATGATGCTTCAATCTATTCAAATAGATATAAAAATATTGGAGTTTTAGAACTACTACATTCCCGATCTTGAGACAGATTTTTGAAGTCTTAGAATTGATTTTTTTTGTTGGGTCAAAATTTCTTTTGATCAAATGCCTAAATCCACTTTGAATATGGATCAGGGGTGTGAAGCCTAACAAGCTTTAGTATCTTTTCCCTTCAATTGCTGATGGCTCTTCAGCTTCTTTATTGGATAGGGATTGGATAATTAAAGATATTTATTCTCAATTGCTGTAAAAGATCTTCCCCTATTTCAAGAGTGGATGTAGACTGAAGCCGAACCACTATAAATCTGCTGTTTGTATATTTCTTTTTCGTTCTTTTATATTTACAGGTCTATCCATGTTCAATGAGAAGGAATCTGATTGTGTACCTATTGTGTCTTAAAAAATAAATCATTTGAAAATAAAAGATCTCCGAGAAGATTTAACATCAAAAGCCTACTGACAATAGAACTAACTATATACAGCTCTAGATTGGCTTCTCTGATGCTGTTGATTTTGCTGTCAGCTCTTTCACCTTTGAAATTTCTAAAACTTTGAAATGGCCTGTTTCATTTCTTTCGCTTTTGAGGATCAGTTTCCCACTGGGAAACTGTTCTTTCTTGCGAATGCTTACATGTGAGGAAATGCCGATAAGCTTATCCATATTATCTCTGTCAAATCATTTTCTCTTACATTACCATTATAGAATGAAATTTCTGAAACCGTAAATATCTTGAAATGAGACCTTTTATCTATATTTTATTGAGTCCTGAGTTGTGAGATATCATTTAGGACTTATTCATACCATATAATATAAATGAAAAATTATATCTTGTTGAAATAAAATATTTATATTAAAATATTAAATGCAGTTCAGTAATGTAGTTGTTTTGTAAAATTATGTATTTAGGCAATAGATTCTTAAATGCAGTTTAGTAATATAAATGTTTTGTAAAATTATGTATTTAGTTAATGGATTTTTAATAAATTTATAAACTTACTACGAATCAAGTCTCTAGAATGTGCCTGTGACAAAATAGATACCTTAAGGTTCTGCTCTATCACAAGAAGAAATTTTATGAATTTATATTATTATAGATAAATGCAAAATATATTCTAAGATATTTTTCTATCTATAATTTATTCTAACAAAATAATTACTAAATAAAAATTAATGTCAATTATAAAGATTTTTTTATATTGGATGGTGAGATTTTTCTCTTACTTAACTTTGCATTAATAAAATAACAATATTACAATATTAACAAAAAAAGGTTTATAAAAAGTCACATTGACAAGTCCAATCAAAATTAACAGAAGGACTCAGCCTTAATTGGAATTGATAATATATAGGCAAGTAGCATAACAATGTTAGTATATTTTGTGTGTTGTATATTCATTTTAAAAATAATATAATAGTAATATTTAAAATTAATTATAATAGAGATTAAAAAAAGAGTCATATTTAGCATTTAATATAATATAAAGTGTATCATTATTATATTATATTTAAATAATATAATATATACATAAAAAAAACATATTTAGCGTTTAACATGATATTAAGTGTATATTTAAATAATATCATAATTATGTATTGAACAAGGGTCATGGTTCGTGTCTGTGAATGAGAGAGGGATACACAAATAGAGATAGAGAGGGAGGGGGAAAGAGAGGAAGGGAGAGAAATCTAGAGAAATGAGGTCAGTTGAAACCTTTGTTGCACAAACAATATCATTTTCTATTTAATTGCTTATCATTTGACCTCATGTACTTCATTAATGTATGAAAAAAATCGACCAAAATTACTCCTAATTGACCTTCCACACCTCTTCGGCGTATCCATTGCACACATAAGTACAATCAGGAAAAGCTCAGTCATCCGTATTGCACTAGAGGAGACGTCACATCATTTTTGGAAGCTTTGGATGGAAGTGAAACTGATGGCCAATGTTCAACACCAAAATCTTTTGAAGCTGTTAGGATGTTGCATACAAAGACATGAAAGATTGCTTATTTATGAATATTTTCCCAATAAGAGATTGGACACTTTTCTCTTTGGTAAGTTAAATTCTCTCTTTATTCATTATATATGATATTTTGCAGCGTTCTTGAAGAGTGATAGATAGAATTGGGTTTACAGTTCCAGAAAAGAGCAGACAGCTAAATTGGCAACAACGCTATAACTTCATCATTGGAATTGTCCATGGCCTTCTGTACCTCCATGAAGATTCAGAGATGAAAATCATTCACAGAGATATTAAAGAAAACAATATTTTTGTTGACAACAAACTTAATCCTAAAATAGTAGACTTTGGTTTAGTCAAACTTTTCCTTGAAGATGAAACCCAAATCCAAACCAGAGTTGCAAGCACATAGTAAGGACTGCATTGATGTTATCTATGTGCTTCTGGTTTCAGATTATGATAACTTTTATATTTTTCTAACAGGGATCTCTTTGTGGTGCAACGGTTATATGGCTCCAGAGTATGCGATACGAGGACAACTATCGGTAAAAGTAGACATTTATAGCTTTGGCGTGCTACTGCTAGAGATTGTGAGCGGAAGAAAAAAGCACAGATCTCAATCTTTCTCAAGAAATGCAAAATCTGTTGGAATGGGTAACTTTTCTAATGTGCCATCATTCTTTTGCATTCAATTATGGTTTTCAACACTAGAAGCTAAAATCAAAATGAATTGATGATATGTGTGATTTGTGATGTAGGCATGGAGACTGTATAGAGGAGGAGATGTGATAACTATGGTTGAGCCAACTGTAAGAGTGAGTTGCCCGAAGGATGTGGTTGTACGATGCATTCATGTTGCGCTATTGCGCTCATTTTTGCAATCTTAGACTCCGTGGGAAGAGCTAACGCCTTGGTCAGATGTCATGAACACCGCTATTGTCATTTAACACCCGACAGAGACAACTGGCGTTGGTTTTGACAACGTTCTCAAAAGCTTTGCAACATTTTGCTGAATTACAACTTTACAAAATTTATATTTAATTGATATGCATCCTTGCAGGCAGAAACTGGAAAGAATAAGGAAGGGATAGTTGCAAGGTCTGCAATGTGCCTTTCTTAAAAGGGTCTGGAACTTTCAAATCAATGCAATTGGCAGCTGTAGGGCCGATTCCTCAGAATTTCAAACGTCCTCTGCCAATGCCACACTGGGAGCTATGAAACAAGATATGGGTATTAACCAAAACATAAATGAGTCATTGTCAACTGTTTAATAGATGTATATTGCAAAAAGTGTGGAATTGCAGATAAGATAAACAACCATTTTCAAGACATTTCACAGAAGATTGTTTTCATAGACTGTTGTGACTACTACAACTATTGGATCTTCACTTGATGGATTTAGTGTTGGAGGCTCGATGACAGGGTCTAGATCCATTAAAGCACAAACAAAACAAAATAAAGTTGCAATAGAAATAAATTTGTGAAATGGGTTCAGAAACCCTTGAGAAAAGATGTTCAAGTTAATATGTTTGCAGAATGTGGAAGCTCAAACAGGACGTGTGCGATTGTTTGGTGGAATCCCCAATGAAGTGTGGTCTTAATGGCGTCATGATCATAGATACACACAAAATTGTATCGGTAAAATTGCTATAGAAGCTTTCAATCAGCCGTAATGGAGAGGTATAATACCACTGCCCACAAACTTTGTCATCGATTTTTCAAACTGTGCGAATTGGGGCTTTCTTAAAGCAGAGCGTGGAATCCATTGATGCAAAATGTGAATGATAACTACGCAGTTTAAATACCCGATAGCGAAAAGTGAATGCAAAATAACCACATGAACAAAACACTAACAATCTACCAATCTATTGGATATTCTTCATAGATTTCCATGTCAACGATTTAATAGTGGTGATACTAAATTGGTGTCCACTTTGTAAATTTTTAAAATTCTCAACTGTAATGCACGACGACATTCAAAAGGCAATGGTGTAGACAACGTAGCCGCAGAGAAGAGGAATTAGCGTTGTTGCTTGCCAGATCAAGCTGAACATTGAATTCCATAGCTAGTGATATCCCTCCCAGATTGAAACTCTGTTTAGCATCCGTACAGAGCTAGCCTATCTTGCATGTCTATCTTAATCATCGTTGGTGGGCCAAAAAAAACATGAAGCCCAAATTGCTCATACCAAAACACAAGGTACGGCCTGTCGGTGCCCTCTCAAAGCATCTGCCACGGTCATATACTGCACACTTTCGTGTTTAAATTAAATATTTTTAAAATATATTTAATTATATATTAAGATTAGTTTTCAGTAATTATATACTTGATAAGAAGGAGATACACTATTCACGGCATTACTTCGGACAAGTGAGAGGCTAAATTTTTTTTGTTCGTTGTCCGAGGAAAATGCTATCATCAACTTTTGTACTTCGTCACACTGAAAGCCAGCTCAACAGGCATCCAACATGCATCAAACAATGCTTATTTTGGCATACATGTCAATGAGAGCAGGTCCTACAAGAAGACTTGATTCAAACCCCCTTTTAATGATGCAAGTGTGAACACCCATGCCTTGTTTGATAGCTCCTCAATGGGCATAGGCAGAGAGCAGATTCACTGTTGATATTTTGGGCATTGCATCTGACAATTGCATTAGATTAATGAGCGTTATAGCTTCATTAGATTGTCAATTTCTAATACCCAGCAAGCATTGAATTCCATTTCACCATATCCTTTCTAGACATTTTCTCGAACGGTTGGTTTGCCATACCATGATAGAGTCTCTACATCTGATTCTGCTATTGAATTTGCACAAAGATGGTGTACACCACATTTCACTTCTTCATGAATGTGAAGCCAAACACGTGTAAATTAGTGAAAACAAACAAATGATTTATATTTTTTCAAGTCTTGCTTCTCTCTGCAAGATTGGTGATCGGAAAAAGCTAAACAAAATCATTAACATTTACCAGAATTGAATTAAATTACATTATAATTTAATTGAATATAAAAATGGTCTTTTACTTATTTATTTATTATTATTAGGTAAAATGGTATTGTTTAAATCTCTTACCCACCTTTGTTCAATATTCTTTGTACATAATTTCACATATTATTTGATATATATTTAATAAAATAAATAAATATCAATATAGAATAAATTTTTATTAATCAATATTATTATTTTAAATATTTTTATCTTAAAAAATTGAGAGATATATTTTAAAAGTATGTGTCAATTTTTAATTTAAATGTAAATCTATAGCATCATATCATGAGACTCTAACGTTTTAGATATTTTTATTTGAATAAAATAAAATATTTTTTTGAGATTTTTATTATAAAGTTATGTGAATGTTTAAGTTATATAGCAACATTTCTACTCATTTATATGTTTTGGTTAAATGTTTTCAAAAATATTATTTGAAATGAAACTACAACTTTCGTACATGTATCAGACATTTCATGTAACACTTCTCGTGCATCCTCAACACATCCACATTTGGAGACACGAAAACGTGATAATGGTAAACCCATCATTCCCAACTGGAAAAAACCAGTTAGCAGTTAAGTCCTATGAAATTCCTAGTTTTTGAAATAGGGGATAATATTTTGCCCCAATTGTCTGGGTACTCACTTCCTTCAACACAAGGTGTATAGTGGTGGTTGAAATGCCTCAAATTTGTCCTTCCCTCTTCATCCACAAATGTTAATATTTTAAATAGTATTAGGCATGGTAATTTTTTAGATAGTATATTATTAGATGAAATGAAAGTTAAAGATTGTTTTTATGGGAGATGAATTTGTGTAATTATTTTAATGTGTCAATAAATTGGTTTAAAAATACAATTGATACAAAATATAATGCATTTTTTTAATTTGTGTATTACATTTGTATTATTTGAAAAATAAATGTTATAGTAAATATGAAGATAAATTTAAGAGATGGGTTAGAGTGAAGTTAAAATGCTCCATTTAATATTTTGATGCTTGACTTAAATATGGTTAACAAGTGATTTGAAATAAATTGAAACAAGAAGGAAAAAATATAAATTTGAGATATAACTAAACATTTAAGTGTAGGATATCAATTCATATTATAAAGGAAAATAATTGTGTAATCCATATGGGGTGGATCATGAAAAAGAAAATTGCTGAGAGGGGGAGGGGGTGAATCAGTATTTTACAACTTTAACCAGATTAACAAAAACACATTCAAGAAGAAGACAAGACACAAAGGATTTTTCTCACGTGGAAAACCCAAGCTGGGTAAAAAACCACGGCTTCACTAATCAATATGACTTCAACCCAATTACACAAAGAGCTACAACTCTTCAGGCTCCAACTTGACTTCGAAGGCTACAACCTTCCCTTCAAGAGATTATGAAAAGACAAAACATAAGTACGTTCTGTGTCTTCACTAAAACATGAAGACGCTGTTATTTGCAGACTTCCTCAACTTGACCTCACTTTGATAAACTGTTCTTGAACAAGGTCAATCTTGTATCAGCTACCAAGATCTGTGATTTGTCTAACATTGCTTCAACAACATGTGCTGCTGCTGGAGAATATCCTTTCCCTTTAAGAGTGCTAGCAGTAGCATTGAATTCTGAGATTTCACCAAGTCAATAAATCCTCAACACTTCCAGTCTATACTTTTTACAAAATAAACTCCCCCTTACTGTTTTGAATCCTCTCTGTATCTTCTTATTTTAATCAAAGCATCCAATCTTTCACAGTCCCCCTATTTTGGTCACACCATAGTGATCATGCATACAAAAAGACTCCAATTTTTGTGAGATATACATCAGAGATTCAGTCAAAAAAGCTGCACACGTTTTTCATTCCCACTTAGGCTGCAAGAACCACACACATGCTGTCATTACGAAAAACAATGTTCTTCTCTCATCATACCCTTGTTCACACACGCTCTCCCTCCTTTTTATATTCACTGTCATTATCTCTTTTACACGTGAACTGTTTTATATTAAAAAGACATGCGTATGTCCTATTTTTTTGCTAACAATCTCTGCGATCATTCAGCTCCCGCGATGAAGCTTTTTTCATCCGTTGTATTTCTTAGAATAACCAAAAACAGAACCTTTTTTTACTGTCACACCAAATGACATATTTGAGTGTTTCCTTACATTTTCTTTTTTGTTACCAACCGTCACATAGACTATGTTTGGCCCATTGTATTTTTGGCTCGATCAAACAACTTCTTCTTTCCTCAAATGTCCCGTTGATTCTCTAAGTTCTCGTTCGTTTTTGGATACCCCAAAAACCACGCATAGCTGTCTCTTTTTTAACCCTTTTTGAATAGATATCCGTCCAGGCCTGAAGACGCACATAGGATTTGAAAAACGTCTCTGCACAAACGTTTTTCGGGAGCTCACTTGTCACTATTTTTCTGAAGAATTTTCCAACACATACGAAGCGTATTCCCTTCTCAAGCACCAAACATAACCGTCACTGCATTTGCAGTCGATGTGTTGAAACAAACACTCAAGTTCCTGACGGTTGTGGTCTTTCGCAATGACAAATGTTCCAGATATAATAGGCGTTATTTTATATGTAAGAATACATGCGTTGTCTCCTTTGGAAGCAGTTACACTTTAAACACAGACTCATACACCAACAAAAATTCCCATTGAAGATTTGTCATGAGAGAGGCATGATAGCTGGAAACGATCAACATCGGTTTGAGCCACGAGGTGGCATAAAAAACAAAACTCAAAACTCACGCACAACAGACAAGCTGCGACAGATGTCAAATGGCAAACTTTCATTTTAACAACACGAGTAGACAGATGCCTCTCTGTCTTGCGAGTTGAGATTTGGCCACGAAGACATCAGATGACAAAATCCATAACAATCTCCCCCTTTTTGTCATTGATGGCAAAAACCAACAACCACATAGAAAAAAATAGTGAACCAATTTGAATAATTCCCAAATCTGAAACAACTCCCCCACAAAACTGAACCAACTGAAAACAACTCCCCCTGAAGATCTACTCCCCCTTTGTCATCAATGACTACGAAACTGAAATTCAATTGCAGTCCGAAAGATATAACAATGAGGTGCTTCTGCTGAAAACGAACCTTTCACTGAGGTGGAATAACACCAAACTTGCTTCGAAGATACTTAGAGCGATCTCGGGGTAGAGGTTTAGTGAACACATCAGCTACTTGCTCCTTGGAACACACATAGTTCAACTTTACTGTGTTGTTACAACTTGCTCCTTTAGATAGTGATATTTAATCGGAATGTGCTTGGTGTGGGAATGCATCATTGGATTTTTCGAGATATCAATGGCACTTGTGTTGTCACAAAAAATACAAATAAGATCAGTAAACTCAAGCTTGTAATCACATAAAGTATTCTTCATCTAAATTACCTGAGTGCAACATGAAACTGCTGCAACATATTAAGCTTCAACAGTGGATAATGAAGTGCAAAACTGTTTCTTGCTAAGCCATGAGACCAAACAGCCACCCAAAAAGAAAGCACATCCACTGGTACTTTTCTTATCATCTACAGAGCCACCCCAATCTGCATCTGTATACGTTGTAAGAGAGAAATTAGAACTCTTTGGAAACCAAAGACCAAGATCAACAGTACCTTTCAAATGCTTGAAAATTCTCTTAACAACTTGAACATGTGTTTGCTTTGGAGATGCTTGAAATCTAGCAACATAGCCAACAACCTGCATAATATCCGGTCTAGTGGCTGTAACAAACAACAGACTCCCTACCATGGATCTATAAAAAGTCTGATCAACAAAATGAGACATCATCCTTACTTAGCTTACATCCGGTTTCCATAGGAGTGCAAACCGGATTGCAATCTTTCATTTTGAATCTCTTAAGTAACTCTCTGACATACTTAACTTGGGAAATGAAAACACCTTTAGAAGATTGATTAATTTGCAGTCCAAGAAAGTAAGTTAACTCAACCATCATAGACATTTCGAACTCATCTTTCATACAAGCAGCAAATGTCTTAGACATTTTGACATTGTCACTACCAAAAATCAGATCATCAACATAAACCACAACAATGAGAATGCTGTTACCTTCCTCTTTGACATACAAGTTGCTGTCTACATAACCTTTTTTGAAGCCCTGCTGCTGCAAGTAATTATCCAGCCTGTCATACCAAGCTCTAGGAGCTTGTTTGAGTTCGTAAAGAGCCTTTTTCAGCTTGCACACATAGTCTACATTGTTAGAAATAAGGCCATCCGGTTGTTCAACATAAATTTTTTCAACTAAATCTCTATTTAAGAAGGTAGATTTAACATCCATTTGAAAGACTTTAAAACTTTTAAAGGAAGCAAAAATAAGAAAAATTCTGATTGCTTCTAATCTTGCAACCAGTGCAAAGGTCTCATTAAAATCCACACCTTCAATTTGAGAATAGCCCTTGCAAACTAAACGAGTTTTGTTTCTAATTATCTTAGCATCTTCATTTACTTTGTTTCAGAATACCCATTTTGTACCTATCACATTTTTGTTGATGGGTCTTGGCACAAGCTCCCAAGTACTGCTCTTTTTTAATTTGCTCTAACTCCTCTTTCATAGCAGCCACCCAATGTTCATCTACAATTGCCTTTTCAAAACACTTAGGCTCAATCATGGAATTAAGTGAGAAGTCATCATCCTCAAAATAGTTAACATTTTTCCTAGCATTCCTAGTTTTTCTTTCAGCTATAACCTGATCAATAGGGTGATTCTTTTGAACAAACTTTGAATGAGTTTTGAAATTAGAAGCATCATGATTACTTTGAGAATCATACCCGGAATTATCATGTAAACTTTTAGCATCATTAGAAATAGAAACTGTTTCTTCATGAGCAGATTGAACTTTACCTTTGTCATTCTCGCCACTTTTGCTAGGTGTTACAACTTGAATATGAGGAGGAGAAGAAGGTACAATAGTGCTGGTTTGAGTTTTTCCTTCTTTAGGGCTGTCATCATTCTCACCTTGAAGACTTGTCCTAGTTGGTCCACAAAGATCCGTATGAACAAGCTCAAGTGGCCTACTGCTGAAATGATCTTTTGGTTTGAAGGAAGCTCTAGTTTGTTTACCTTATTGACAATTTTTGCAAACAACATTAGCTGGTTTCTCTATCAATGACATATCTCTTACTGCTTCCTTTTTGTTGATCTTGATAAGATTATCAAAATTCACATGCCCAAAACACTTGTGCCAAAGCCAAGCATCCTCTACCTTGCTCAAACAACAAGTCTCATCAATAGAGTCATTAAGAATATAGAGATTATTTGCTGCTCTAGTTGCTTTAGCTATGACATCAACTCCCTTTTTAATAGTACAAGAATTTGAGTTAAAGCTAAGATCATACCTTTGATCACATAGCTGACTTACACTTAACAGATTGTGTTTCAACTCTTCAACATAGAAAACATTCTCAACAATGGTTTCATCATTATTAATTAAGACAGTACTTATACCAGCAACTTTTGTAGAAGAGCTACCACCAAATCTAACCTTTCCACCTTTCATTTTCTTAAGAGAATGAAACTTACTTAAATCACCTGTCATATGTCGGGAGCGGCCACTGTCAACATACCAAATATCCTTCTCACTGTTGGCTAGAAGAGCTGTTTGAACAACAAGAGTTTTTAGAGGTGTCTCTTGAACTTTTCTTCTTCAAACCTTGGTAACTTTTGTCCTTCTTTTAGGTTCAACATTGTAGAACAAATCTGCATTATGACTGTTGCAAAATCTTGAAGTATGGCCAAACTTGTTACAACTATAGCAAATTAAGTTGTACTTCCTAAAGACATTCTTTTCAGGCTGAAAATAATTCTTGAAAGGAGCAGCCCCACAATCAGCAGCCCTATGTTCAAAGTAATTACATGCAAAACAGTAGGCATAGAAAAAAAGTTTATTTACCTTGTTAGGAGTAGGCTGACTACTTTCTGGTGGTGAAGAGTTTTGTTTAGGTTGCATGCCAACTCCTCTCTTATCTTTGGTAGGTCTTTGAGAACCAAGAACATCATCTAATGTGACTTTACCACTCTTGAAGGACAGTTTTTCACTGGAAAGCATAGAAGTTTTACCAATGTTTCTGAGAGCAACAATTTCAGCTTCTAGCTTGGCGATGTTTTCTTCCTTTATCTAAATTTGATTTTCCAGATTCTCACGAATCCTTTTAGCTTCTTCATTTAGAATTTTAGAATCAACAAGCTGAGTTTCAGCCTCTTTAAGAGATGTAGCAATCTTCAACTTTTCAGCACTCTCAACTTGTAGAAGATCCACAAGACTTAGATTCTTCTTTTCTAGTTTCTTAATCTCAGCTAGAGCTGAAATCAATTCAAGTTCAAGGTCCACTTCATCATCTTCCTCATCTTCATTTTTTTCGGAACTTACATCATCAATAGCCATGAACATGACTTCATTAATTCGAGAATCACTTTCGCTGCTTGAATCATCGCTGTCATTTTTTGAAAACAACACCTTCTTGCTCTTTTCAAATTTCCAATTCTTCTTGGCAAATCTCCTAGTTTTCCGGAATTTAAATTTTTTTCATCATTGCTGTCTTCTTCCTTATCAAACGGACACTTAGAGGCAAAGTGACCAAGTTTTCCATAGTTGAAGCATTTCAAACGAGATTTGCCTTTACTTTTGTTAAGGCCCTTTTTCAGCCTTCTAATGAGGTAAGCAATTTCCTCATTGGAGTCCTCATCCGAGCCATCACTTAGATTATTTTCTTTGTCCTTGCTTCTTTTAGAAACCTTGAATGCAGATTCAGTTTTAGAAGGCTCTTCAATGGTAGTCCTCATCTCATAGGCAGTCAAGATACCATGCAATTTGTCAATGGTTAGAGTGTCCAAATGTGACATTTCTTCAACAACAGAGACTTTAGCATCAAGCCTCATGGGAAGAGAACGAAGAATTTTCTGAACCACGGTTTTCTATTCAACATTTTCTCCTAGACCCTTTAAAGCGTTGACAACCTTATCAACACGAAGAAAGTATGCAGCAATGTTTTCACTAGCCTTCATGCGAAGACCTTCAAAGACAGCCTGGTGGGTTTGAACTTTAGCCTTCCTGACTTTGTCATCACCATGATAGGCATTATGCAATTTATCCCACACTTCTTTTGCAGTAGCACAGTGCATGACCTTAATGAATTCAACTTCAGTTAAACCACAAAAAATGGCATTCATGGCCTTGGCATTATTCTCAAATTCTCTTTTACCATTAGCGTCTGCAAGAGGAGTAGAAGGAATAGAATAACCATTTACAAGATTGAGATAGACATCATAGCCAAGAGACATGATGTAAGTCTTGATGTGAACACTCCAGAAAGCATAGTTGTTTCCATTGAAAAGAGGAGCATGATTTGTAGCAAGACCTTCTAAGGCACTTATGATGGGCACAGGGATCAAACTCTCAAGTTTTTAAGCACGAGAAGAGAGTGACCTGCTCTGATACCAATTGAAAAAGAAAAATGCTGACAGGGGGAGGGGGTGAATCAGTATTTTACAACTTTAACCAGATTAACAAAAACACATTCAAGAAGAAGACAAGACATAGAGGATTTTTCTCATGTGGAAAACCCAAGCTGGGTAAAAAACCATGGCTTCACTAATCAACAGGGCTTCAACCCAATTACACAAAGAGCTACAACTCTTCAGGCTCCAACCTGACTTCGAAGGCTACAACCTTCCCTTCAAGAGATTATGAAAAGACAAAACATAAGTACGTTCTGTGTCTTCACTAAAACATGAAGACGCTGTTATTTGCAGACTTCCTCAACTTGACCTCACTTTGATAAACTGTTCTTGAACAAGGTCAATCTTGTATCAGCTACCAAGATCTGTGATTTGTCTAACACTGCTTCAACAACATGTGCTGCTGCTGGAGAATATCCTTTCCCTTTAAGAGTGATAGCAGTAGCATTGCATTCTGAGATTTCACCAAGTCAATAAATCCTCAACACTTCCAGTCTAAATTTTTACAAAAATAAACTCCCCCTTATTGTTTTGAATCCTCTTTGTATCTTCTTATTTTAATCAAAGCATCCAATCTTTCATAGTCCCCCTGTTTTGGTCACACCATAGTGATCATGCATACAAAAAGACTCTCTAATTTTTGTGAGATATACATCAGAGATTCAGTCAAAAAGGCTGCACACGTTTTTCATTCCCACTTACACTGCAAGAACCACACACATGCTGTCATTACGAAGAACAATGTTCTTCTCTCCTCATACCCTTGTTCACGCACGCTCTCCCTCCTTTTTATATTCACTGTCGTTATCTCTTTTACACGTGAACTGTTCTATATTAAAAAGACATGCGTATGTCCTATTTTTTTGCTAACAGTCTCTGCGATCATTCAGCTCCCGCAATGAAGCTTTTTTCATCTGTTGTATTTCTTAGAATAACAAAAAACAGAACCTTTTTTTACTGTCACACCAAATGGCATATTTTAGTGTTTCCTTATGTTTTTTTTTTTGTTACCAACCGTCACATAGACTATGTTTGGCCCATTGTATTTTTGGCTCGATCAAACAGCTTCTTCTTTCCTCAAATGTCCCATTGATTCTCTAAGTTCCCGTTCGTTTTTGGACACCCCAAAAACCACGCACAGCTGTCTCTTTTTTAACCGTTTTTTAATAGATATCCGTCCATGCCTGAAGACGCACACAGGATTTGAAAAACGTGTCTGCACAAACGTTTTTCGGGAGCTCACTTGTCACTGTTTTTCTGAAGAATTTTCCAACACATACGGAGCGTATTCCCTTCTCAAGCACCAAACATAACCGTCACTGCATTTGCAGTCGATGTGTTGAAACAAACGCTCAAGTTCCTGCCGGTTGTGGTCTTTCGCAATGACAAATGTTCCAGATATAATAGGTGTTTTTTTATATGTAAGAATACATGCGTTGTCTCCTTTGGAAGCAGTTACACTTCAAACACAGACTTATACACTGACAAAAATTCCCATTGAAGATTTGTCATGAGAGAGGCATGACAGCTGGAAAAGATCAACATCGGTTTGAGCCACAAGGTGGCATAAAAAACAAAACTCAAAGCTCACGCACAACAGACAAGCTGTGACAGATGTCAAATGGCAAACTTTCATTTTAATAGCACGAGTAGACAGATGCCTCTCTGTCTTGCGAGTTGAGATTTGGCCACGAAGACATCAGATGACAAAATCCACAACAGATCATTCTTTAAACAAGAAATAGATGAAATCACAATTCGAGGAACATCAACAAATTTATCATCCTCAAAACTCACCCATGTCTCAAAGACTTAATAAAATAATTGAAAAAATAATTTTAGTATAATTTGAATCTCATTGAGCCATGTTCCATTCATTCTCATGAGAGATAGGTTCTTTTTAACAACTACTCCTGAAACATAGGTCAATTAGATCATTCTTTAAACAAGAAATAGATGAAATCACAATTCGAGGAACATCAACAAATTTATCATCCTCAAAACTCACCCATGTCCCAAAGACTTCATAAAATAATTGAAAAAATAATTTTAGTATAATTTGAATCTCATTGAGCCATGTTCCATTCATTCTCATGAGAGATAGGTTCTTTTTAACAACTACTCCTGAAACATAGGTCAATTAGTTTGACTCAAACTACACAATTGAATCCTAATAGCAACATCATAGTTATATACTTCATATATACTATATAATCAATCTATAGTATGGTTTATATATATTATATATATTGAGATTTATTAGTATAGTTTATATATATAATTAAATAATAATAATACAATATAAAAACCACCCACCATTCTCTCATTCTCTTCCTTTTTCTCTCAGTTTCTCCCTCTCCCTACATTCCTATCTCCATCCATCTCTCCCTCTCTATATTTATCTCTTTCTAACCACCTCTATCTTTCCCAAGTTTTATATCTGTCTCCCCACTTTTCTATCCCTATCTATCTCTTCCTCTCTCCTCATCACCCCTCCAGTGATATGCACCAACTTTTACTACCACAAATAACCAACCATGTTATCAAATCAAAACGCACATTATCTCCCTCTCCCTCTACATTTATCTTTCTATCACCCCCCTCTCACCCCCACATATATGTCTATATTTTTCTATCACTCCCCTCTCACCCCCCTATCTATCTCTTCCTCTCTCCTCATCACCCCTCCAATGATATGCACCAACTTTTACTACCATAAATAACCAACCATGTTATCAAATCAAAACACACATTATCTCCCTCTCCCTCTACATATATCTTTCTATCACCCCCTCTCACCTCCACATATATCTTTATATCTCCCTCTCCCTCTACATATATCTTGTACATAACTACGGTGTACCCATTGCACACCAAGGTGCGATTGCTAGTTTATTGTCTGATATAGCTTTGCTTCAGCCTAATTTTGTCAAACACTTAGTTGCTATTATAAAATACCTACATCTTCACCTCATTGATGAATATTTTATATATAATAGTCTTAGCTATTTTATTTTTTTCCTTGACCTAGCCATTGTTGCGAGGATGATATGCTGCATATTTTTAATGTTTTATCTTGAGGATATCCAGAAATTTCAAATATTTTTTTGAAGACCTCATTCAAAAAGTGTGATTACCAATCATTTATTAAGTTCAAGTTGTATCAAAATTGTTCGACTCTTCAATTTTTTTGGGTTTTTTTGCTTTATTGCCAAATACAAGTTGTTTCTACCCACTGTGTCAAATAGTTAATTGCTACTAGAAAATACCTTTGTCTTTCCTGTGCAACAAATGTTTGATGGTATCAAGACAACCTATTTCCAACTGTCAAATAATTTGTGGGTGACAAAGGCTGTAATGGATGAAAGTTTGCCTTCATCTTTAGTGTTTATTTACCCTTTACCCTTTAAAAACTATCACAAGACATTACCCAGTCTATACAAGTTTGGTAGATGGGTTGCCACCCTAAACCTACCAACAAACTTTTCTTGATAATTTCATCATGGTTGGTGTGCTCCTCCTCTCCCACCCTCTTCCGTCCCCACATCCGACTCACCTCAACTTGAACTTCATGGGCCTCTCAAGCAAAGCTCCCTGCATATAAATACTCGTGAACATCAAAATACTACTCTGGCACTGCTGCAGAACAAAACAATTGAAATTTAGATAGTTGTCATTGACTTATGCAGATTCACCATTTCTGATTGAAGATAAATGATCAGCAATCTCATGGTTCTTGGCTTTTCTTACAACAATTGGAAAAGTAATTTCCTCTAGTAGCAATGACTCGCGAAATTCTGCCATGTGTATCAGGTTTACTTCTCATATATAGATGTTAGATGATCCACATAAAAGACAAACAGATTAAACTATATTTAATATTGGTATTGTTTCCATGGAGTAAACTATTCCCATTCCTTTTTTTCATAGTTACCGGGTTCATACCTACAGGCCCCATACCAGGTTTGGGTACGCACCTGGTTCGGGTACGTCTGTGGGTACCTGCTGGGTTCCTCCAGCATACTTGCTGGCTACTTATATGCTTATTTGAATATTTTTCCACTGTCAATTGGCATTTAATATTTATCTTTGGCATTTGGCATTGATCAATGATCAAGTATCATACTATGAAATTATTTAGTTTTAGAACTCTGTATATTTCTCTTATTTTATATATATACACACAGACACATGCGCACGCGTACCCATACATACCCAAACCCCTTAAATTTTTTTTCACGTAACCACGTACTGGGTTCTTCTACCCGCACCAGTCCCCGAACCTAAACTGGTAACTTAGCTTTTTTGTGTTGTAGAATTCTATTCTGCTTTAGTCAACTATTAATTTAGGGATAAAGTACAAGCAATTGCAAAGTTGGAGGTTCCTATAGTAAAATGAAGTTCCATATCCTAGTTAGGGTGTGCCAGAATAGGCATGCTAGCCACCATTATCTTTAACTTTTAAAATGCTTCATTCTGCTTAGATCCCCTTTCAAATTGTGCCCCCTTTTTTACAAAGAGTCTTATCAAATTAGATTTCAACTCTGCTCTACCTTATTTTTATGAAGAATATTTCAATTGCCTTCGTTACTTTCAAGTTCTGAGAGAGGTAGAAGTGCTCAGTTTTGACACCTTTACCGATACTTATAAGTATTAGCTTAATGCGGCCTTACCGAATATACTGAGGTATTAGATATAGACACCATACATACTGACATTCAGAATATCAAACTTTCTTGCAGTATTTCTTATAGGAAATTATGCAGCAGACAAATTGTACCACATGCAATAGTCATATCCACTCCGACATGCTAGGAGTATATTTGCTGCAATGGAAGTGTCAAATCATGATGGAGAGTTGTGTTGTGGTGGGTAACTTTATTCTTTAAATAGGACAATTAATATTAAGAAGTTTTCTAAGTTACTCTAATTCAAACCTTCCCAAATAGCCTTTTAGAGCAACAGAGATTTGTTAAGGATAATAAAGACACGAGTAATGGTATCTTTTAATCTGCACCCAAACCTACCTTAGATAAAATTGGCAAGCTAGAAAGAGAACTAATATGAAACCCAAACACAATCTCTCTGACTCATGATACAATTGGTAAACCAAACCTGCCTTAGATAAATTGGCAAGCTAGATGCCTGATTGGAAAAAGGTGGAGAGAAATATCTTCTGTAAGGTGGGTGGGATTGTCATTGACTGGGATTACAAAATGAAGAATAATAATGATTTCTAGAGTGTTGAATATGTCATCATTGATGTTAAAGGTTGAGACTGTATGTCGGGGACTTTCTACTTTTGAAGATGATGTGGTCATAGGACCACTAAGTTGTGAGATTAATTTATCATGTTTTTACATTCAGGCCTTGATGTTAATAACATTGCTTATACTTTTCTATTTGTACTATTATACTCTATCTGGGAGGTCAAGATGAATTTTTGAATGCATTAAAGGGATTTTTCAAAAATATTTTTCTTAAATATAGATGTTGGAAGCCTTAATACTCCTGATCACTTTCCAATTTGAAATAGAAAAATTATATATCAAGGCTTCCATGTTAACTTTGACCAGGTCAAACAAGAGCTGCAAGAGCTGTGTTGCAGCTGGAGTCCCTGCCTTTTGCAAAAATAGGGACTTAAAAAAAATTAGGATATTTATTTTATGTTTAAAATGTTTGAGCAACACATGGAAGTAGCTGACATAATTTATTGATCTTTATTATTTTCTTTTGGGCTTGAATAAGGCCAAAGTTTCAAAACGTAGTGTTCATAAATGTTTAAAATGATAAAATGTCAATTGAGAAGATGGTTTGTTTTCATATTGTTGTTTTAGGTTTAAGGAGGAAATGCAGCTTTTGCAGTGCCAGTAAATTCCACTTGATCCAGCTTCTGCTTAAGAGCTGGACCAACATGCGCCTGCGTCACAGAACCATTACCGCCCAAAGAAGGAAGCCTATCAGGGATATTGATGTTTCAATCAGCAATTCCCCACTCCATCTCATCTATTTTCTTCCCAGAAACCATTGCTGAACATCGAGAAGTGAGAATTAGGTTCCTTTGTATGAGGGGCTAGCATTGGGTGTTGGGATTTTCTTTTCAAAGTTCCAAACCCTACTATTGCCAAAAATGTTGTGGTATGTCTAGTACCTAGTGAATTTGAAACCAGACTCCTGTTTTGTTGGCTTTTGTTTGGGAGTTGATGTCCAATAGGACAAGGCTGAGGTTGCCACCATAATGAGGACTGCAGAGAAGCAATAGCTGATTCAGATTCTGGATTTTCATTAGAAGCATGTCTCTACAATCCTTCCCTGCTTCATCAAGAAAATTCCAAGATTGCACATCTTATTATTGTCTGGTTGAATAGACAAGGCTTTCCTATATGCAACTTTTGCAACAACATAGTTATTAAAGGAGTCATTTTCTATTTACAAATTACAACACTTAAAGCCATCTCAGAAATCTTATAAAAACTGGAACATGTTGCCATGGATTTATCCTGTTTTTAGTGTCCACTACGCTAGATATTGTTGTGTCTGAGTTGTTTGGTTTTTTTTAACATTCTCTCTTTAAGTTTGCATAGGTTTTTGTTTAGTTGGAGTCTAAACAAAAAATAGTTTGGTCGTTGTATTGTAGCTATGTTGCAGTTTCAACATTGAGTGGATTGTAGTATATATTATGCTGCTTCATATTTTTTAGTTAAGATGTTCCATAGCTTTTATTTGTTTTTTATCATCTGAGTAATTTCTAGTTCTTATAAGAATATGTCAAAGAAGTGTTTTTAGTTTTTGTTTCTCATGCTTCATATTTTATTGATTGTATGTGAAATTGTGTTAAGTGATAGCCTGCATAGACATAAAAGCACTACAGTTGGTGGTTTCTACTACAATTTAGCCACTGCTATGCCAACACTAAATAGCCCTTATGGGTACAGGGCGGAGAATATAGGAAAAAGTGATGAAGAAGTAGGACATTAGTACATTTGGTTGAACCATACTGAATTGGAGGAAACAAAAAATGCTTTAGAACAGTATGGTTCTGTTTACTGGAGTAATGGATGCTCTAGCAAAGTATAATATTGTTTTCAAGGGTCAAAATTGTTCTAGTAGGCAGTGATCTTTAATGGCTTACTTGAAAAGGGCCTTCTGTTTAGTTAATCTCTTTAATATATGGATCAATGACACAACTTCATAAATTATGTAGCCATCAGTGACAAATTAGGAGTTTCCTTTGGCAAGTTGAGGAAGTGGACTCCTGAAATTGATTCAAAGTGCTCTCTTAGAAAGAATATTGTAACAGCTGTCATCCATTTTTGTTGCTCAGGAGAGGACTCGGGATTGGGATTTTTAAGATGTTACTTGAATTGGGAATGTACCTAATGGTCACCTCTTCACTTGACAAGCAGATGCCAACAACTCCAATGATAATAAGTTAGAACACTGTCTGATTAGCCTTTGGAGAAAGCCATAATGGATGTTCTTTACTTGGAACTTTATCTATATCATGTGCCTGTTTCATGTAAAACAATGTCACTGTTAAGATGCATCATAATAGCACTGAATATTCCCTAGGTCACTGTTTTCGAAATCATGACTGTCTTCACTATATTTCATTCATATTTTTCTCCATTGTCTTTTGACATATCATTGCATTACTACTACAATAGTATCTTTCATTACTTTAATATGCATTTTACTATCCTCAATACTAAGAATAGAAAGGTACTATGGTACATTGTGTTTGGGAATCTACTATGCCCTTCTAGCTTCAGTAAGTAAAAAATGTTTCATGTATTCGAAAGCTGCCCTTCCTTTACATTTTCCTCTTTGGAAGCTTCTCGAGGCATAAAAATTTGAGCTTGATTGTCAAGAATAATAGATAAGTTATATGGGTATTTGATCACAAATTTCAAAACTTTTAGGTCATTATGACTTCCCAAAATGATTGTAGGGTATGCTTTTATTTACTCATTTTAGTTTCTTTGTGATGAGACTTACAGAAATATTTTCTGTACTGAATGGTTTCTTGGAAACTATTTTACGCTTTACTATGATTTTTTAAATCAACAGCTGCACTATGGTCTTGCCATCATAATCATTTTCTTAATAAATATGATTATAGAAAACTCACATATATTAGATTGTATATATGTTCTTGTGCTGGTAAATCCTGTAAACCACTACATTACTGCACCTTAAGTAAAATGGTTACGCTCTACTATGATTTTTTAAATCAACAGCTGCACTATGGCCTTGCCATCATAATCATTTTCTTAATAAATATGATTATAGAAAACTCACATATATTAGATTGTATATATGTTCTTGTGCTGGTAGATCCTGTAAACCACTACATTACTGCACCTTAAGTAAAATGGTTACTTAAAGCCAAACATATGGTGTAAAAAGCAGTGTTGATCCATTCCCTTTTGTTTGCAGCAAATAAATTTATTTCTGTATACATAGATTACATCTTCATCAGTTCAAATCATACATTTTCTTCCTTGCTACTGTACTTCTTTATCCAGTCCCTCCGGAACCTCCACCCCTCTACTTCCTACTCCATTCACTGTCTGATAGAACTGACTCATGTTAAGATAAGGTAGTCTATAATTCCAGAATTAATCACCTCTCGTGGGAACATGAATATGTGTGTGGTGACTGTCTTGAGGTTTCTAATCACAACATCAAGCTTTTCCTGGGGATTGAGCTCTATATAACTCGTTCAATAATCAACCTATGAGCAATTCTCTTGTATGCCTTTGATATTTAAGATTTAATTTTTAATCATTTGACTTGTCTTTGGTTGTTGCGTATCTTCATACAGTTTTTTGTGTTTCCACATAAATATTCTTTGGTTGACAGCTTTCTGGATTCTACATTTTTGTTGTCTCACTGTTATTCAATTCTCAGATTTACTAATTTTTTTCCCTTTCTTTTTGTAGGAATTGTCAAAGAACAACTTCACTGGCATAACGATATTGATCAAGTGAAGATAGAGAACAGTTTTTTGGCCTACCCAGTTCTAACATTTCATCTGATTTTTGAGTCAGATATTCGAAACCATGATATGTTCAAGATAATAGTAATTAATTAACAAAAAGGACTTTTGTTATGCTTGCATTTTGTATTTAAATATTATTACTGCTACACAAATAGATCTCTCTTAGAACTTAAAAAGACATGACAGTTAAGTATGAATTGAATCGAAAGGATTGGAACTAATCCTTTAAGCCTGTGTTCTATAACAGGAATTTGATTTAGAGCTCTGTTTTTGTCTGCTTTTGTAATCTGCATTTATGATTAATATCATTGTTGCTGCATTAATCTAATAATACAAGTTATACTCCGTTTCTATTTTCTGTTTTCTGAATTCATTTTCTTGCAATAATCGATCTTCATAGAAGAATCCAGCTATGCCTAGGTTAAAGGGCATCTCTTCTGTCATTTCAAACAAACCCCGTGAGAATACTGACTGCACACACTTCCTCTTGTTTCAATAAAGATGTTCATAAGTTCGATGAATACAATTTCTTTCAAATTGTACTTACACATCATATGGTATGGTCAACATTAACACTAGAGATATCTAAAATTGACCATTGTCATTATCTAACTATTTCTTTTTTAATTGATTGAATACAACTCTAATTATTTGATTTCCATCCTCTTATTAAATAGATAATATTATTTTGATTCAATTAAGTCGGGATAGACTCCAACCCATTATAAATTAGAAGAAACCAACTATTACCTTTTAAAGTTGTTGCTCATTTGCCTCAACTAGGGCTCAAACCTAAAACCTTCAATTTGTTGCTGAAGTGCTCTACCAACTAAGCTATTGGCCCCTCTTTGCCAACCCATCTTTGGTCTAGGAGTAGCTTATTTCTAACACTCCTGCAAGCGACACTGCTAGTCCTTATGGCTCATTGTCTCACTCTGATACCACTTGTTATAGTTGTAGCTCATTCAAACTGGCTATGACTCAAATCCAAACCTTCAATTTGTTGTTGGAGTGCTCTAACAACTAAACTATTGGCCCTTCTTGGCTAGTCTATTTTTGGTCCAAGTGTGGCTTATTTCTAACAAAACCAAGTAGAAAATTCCAACAAATAGTAAAACAGAGCAATTGGTGCAAAGATATTGTTGATTTATACTCAAATTTGTAGATCTTCACTTTATAATGATATCTCCACTTGATAGAGCTTATTTTCACAATTGTTGTAAATCGCAAATGATGAAGGTTTCTTTCTGATATATGATATTCCACCTTTAAGTTGTTCAAACTTGACTAAGGGTTATCAAATTTACGCGTTGGGGATATTGTCGGAAAGGGTAAGATCATCATAACATCATCCTAAAATTTTGAAGAAAATACAAGGGTCTAGATCACTTTGGGTAATTGAGTCCTAACTAAATTGGCCCAAATTTGAAGGGATGCAAGATAATAGGGTCTAAATGCCCAAAACTCATTGCGATGGAAAAATATAGTGTAAATGTAGGAAAGGTTTCATGAGCTTTTAAATAAGGGAGGATATATAATAAATTCATAGGAAGAATGAAACTAAGGGAACTCATAAACTAAGGGCTCAAATAGTAGTGTGATGAGATTTAAATCAATAGAGGATTCATATTATTGAATTATTTATTGATTAAATGCATAATAGAATCTTATAATGCATAACAAAATGAAACAGATTAAAGTGACCACTAGAAGAGAATGGAATTGAATTGGACAGCCTTAACAAAGTTGTACAATTTAAAACACTGCAAAATCACGTGCTCTAAAGTAAATACATTATAAAATTATATATACATTTTAAAGATACTTTTGGATTATTATAATTTTTTTAAAATTCTTCCACAAATGATACATACAATCTTTTTCTCACAAAATAGTTTTTTGTTATAATGAAATCAATTATTAAAGATACAAATGTTATTACCATTTGAAGAATACAAAGGCAATCAAATGAATGTAGAGTAAAAGTGAAAAAATATAAAGAAACATTTACAGCAACATGTCTTGGCACATATTGAAAGAAGTAGAATTTGGAACCAATATAATTTCATAATATAATGCACATGCAAAGAACAAAGAACAAATGGGATCATGATGTATATGGTCAAAATGGAGTAAAAAAATATTATGTCCATACACTCTGTGCGTGGATGAACTAGCAAAAAAGTACAACTATAGTAAGATTTTATGAGCTATGCATCCACAATGTGGAGTTTAGAAACATTAGGCTGACCTATATGTACTCCATAAAGATCTTTGATAATACAATACAACAAACATTATAATTTGTCAAGTATTTTGGAGTACAAAAGAACTAGCCCCAATAAGCCATTAATGTGGCTTTTTCCTAAATAAAAAATAATTTAGAATTTTAGGATTTATATTTGGAGCTTTTCTAGTTATATATTTTAGGGTTTACAAAGGTTTTAAATTGATTTTTTTATTATTTTAGAATGTGTCGGAGATTTCAAAATGAAAATGCATAGCTTATCAAATTATAATATTCAAAATTAAATTATAATTTATTGAATTTTGTAAATGGTTGAAACATATAATAAACTCAATGAAAATATTTAAACTTATATCATTTTCATTGCGACAAAAAATCTAATTTTTAAGCTTTCATTGAAAATACAACATACTCTTATTTGAAAACCCCTAATTTCATATTTAATTTTAACAAAACCCTAACCTCCTACAATTTTTTATCTTTTGAAAAGCAATAAAGTTCTACAATTTTCTTTGCAAAAATAATTTAAAAAAGGAAAAAGGAATAATGGATAAAGAGGCGTACTTGGAGGATGAAATAGCTTGTTGTGGAGAGGGAAGGAGGTCTTAAGTGAAAGAAAACAAACATCTATTTGCACGACTTCTCATTCCATGATTATCATTGTTGGTCTTGGATGGAAAAATGAAGTTCACAACTGTCTTTAAAATAACTATATACTTAATGAAATGGGTACACATTTTGGAACCAAAGGTACCTCTTTTGCATGGGTATAGTCCATAAGAGGTGACCATTATTTTTTAAATAGGTAACTATTTGAAATTTAGGTGTGAGAACTTGAAGCTAAATGGGTAGGGGTAAAAGCACAATAAGTTGTCACACTTTTATAAAGGAAAATGCTAACAACACCAAAATTGTTCAACTTCAAAGGCATAAAAATGATATTTCTGTTGAAAATTTGTAGATGATGTAATTTGATGAAATGTGTAAAACTGGATGAAGTTTATGCCTACAATTTTTTTTAAAAAATTACTCAAGAATTGATATATTTTTTTTAATTTTTGAAGTCTTTTTTGTTTGCTAAAAAATACTGCAAATTAGGGGGTCCACTTCCCGCCAAAAAACTATAACTAAAAAAATATTTTTTTCCACCGATTTTAGAATATATTCTAGATGACATGTATAGCTAGTGCAAAAAAAAGAAATAACTATTTTCAATCTATATTTTGTCTATTATAACTAATCAAAGTCAAACTTACCCAAAATTGACAGTTTTCATCTCCCAAACTATACCAAACACACACACACACACACACACACACACACACACACACACACACACATATATATATATATTCTTGAAGAGGACTCTCTCCTCTAGTGTTGTATATAGTTTTTAAATTTTTCTAATTTGATTTACTAATTTTTTTATTTTTGGAATCAACGTCTTCTCGAAACTTAATATACCCACTTGCAAATTTAGTAAATTTGATCAACTTTTTGTAATCGAAATACTATATATATATATATATATATATATATATATATATATATATATCCCAAATTCTGATTATGAGCTCTACAAAAGGGTATTTTTACTTTTGTGAAATTTTTGATTTTTCATAGTGAAAAAAGTTGTAGAAGTCGAAACTTCTACAATTCTGCAGATTACTTGGGGTCTAGCTACTACATGGCATGCCACATCAGATAGTTCAGACGAGTAGGACTCGACCGAGTGAGATTTGATCGAATCCCACTCAACCGAACTTCCTTAGGAGTTGACACCCACATGAGCGGTCGCGCGAGCAACCTACCCCTTCGACTACATATATAATAAAGGTGGTTTTAAAAAAAAATTTAAATCCAAAAATCACTTTTATTTTAATAAGTGAAGTGTTTTGAGTTCAAAAGCGACATTTTTGCGAATGAATACAAAGGTATTTTTTTTCTGAAGGAATGTGAAGGTGATCTTTTTATCAAGGAGCAGTAAAGCGTAATTTTCTTTCTATACTTTGTACAATAGGAAATAAAAGGAATAGATCAAGGAAATACAATTGCAAAAGGGATGACAAAATGAAAGGCCATACAAAATATAATGAAGAGCAACCAATCGATGTTGAAGAAGAACCTATTGATGTTGAAGAAGATGCAACTCAAGTAGGGGAGGAAATTGGTAGTAGTCGAGGTACAAATATTGTTTCCGCAATGCAAAATTTGATGGAGATGAATGATGATTCACTTTTCAGTCAAATTACTATGTATATCAATATTGCATCTGCATATGCACATACAACACTTCAATATGACATTAGTTTTGTTAGTCAATCAAATAATATTGAACAATACAATGCAATTGACTACCAAAGAGCATCCTATTGCTTCCTATCTAGAGAGAGTGTAATTAGGATGTATATTTCTCTCATATTACAAAGATCCTAACTAGTGACATTACAACCCTAGAATGGAAGATTTAAAACTCCTACAATGCACATTATGCAACTAGGAATGAAGATACAAGCTAAACATGATTCAATTACTATGCATTTTCTATGAAATTATGCTAGGTGATTGCAATTTAAGCTAAGAGTGCAAGCGAGTGATGAATTCTAAAGCATCTAGTTATGAATGCAATTGTGGATCCTTTGAACTTAGAAATGATTCCTTTTATGGAAATTGAGATTGATTCAATGGTTGTGATTAATCCAAGATGAGTGGTGTTTATTCATTCTTAGTGTTACTATAATTGATGGTGATGATGATGAAGACCGACCAAGATTAGAGGAATACAAGATAGTAGAAAGGTTAGATCAGTTATTATCTTGTCATTGATGTCAAGCAATTGATATCTGGTTTATATTGTGTTTCTATATCATTCGGAGTATGATATAAGTGTGAATGAGTTAAGGAAAATACGAAGTGAGATGTTATGAAGTTGAAGAACTTAATTGGGCAACTGATACAGATTAGACTATGGTAAAGTTTTGTTGATATAATTGTTTTCTACCCAACATATGATTATATCAAGTCGGTAAGAAAAATAGTTTTGGCTATCGAGCAGGAAAAGTCACTCGGTAAAGGTAAAATGTAAAAGGAAGTATGTTTTGGTAAAGACAAAGGAATGCAAGGCACCGAGTGAAGTTAACCAAAATTTAGAGTTATCCACCGATTAAGGAACACAAATTAAATACAAGAATTAGAATGACATTTAATGATTAGCTACGATAAGCTGGATGATCACGATAATAAGCGAAGTCGGTTAGAGAGATCTAAGATTAGGAAAATTTAAGGTGATGATCTATGGCTTAGATCTAAATGGTTAAAAGAGAAGGAACAAGTTTCAAGAAAGTTCAAGTTCATAGGTGAAGAGAAAACATGTTACTAAGATCCAGATTCAATGTATAAGTTTGTAAACTGAACTGAACGGCTCAGATTAATCAAAGGAAAATGTAATAGAGGAGATTAAGTGGAAAAACATTTCTATATAAATGATGGATTTGTATGAATAAATGGCTGGAAAATTGAAGAGTTGAAGAGTCATCGACTGATACAGTGAAGAAGGAAAAGATAGATTCTGAGTCAGAAAGTAGGATTTGATGAAGTGTTGAAGCCAGTGAAAAGTGAAGATAGAAGAGTGCACAAAGGATTTGGTTATGCAAAGATAGTTGTAAATTTATAGGTCAAACTATTTACTACTACTTATTAACATTTGTAACAGAGAAATATCTTAACCGAGTGGACTTAACAGTCTTATTGTAAAATCCTTACAAAAGGTTACATTGTAAAGAGTATTTTAGGCCCTCTAACCAATCCACTCCTAACAGATCTAAGGTAAATCCCTTGACCGGGTTACACATAGTAGTGTGTATTGTAATCTTTAACATGATTGACTCTTAACCAAGTATACTTCAGAAGAATATTTTCTTTAGCAGGTGATAATTCCCACAGTGGTTTCTCCCAAAGTTGGGTTTCCACCTTAAATACTAGTGTTACATGTGATTGTAAAGTTTATTTACTATCATCGGTAAATAGCGAATTGCGTTTAACCGAGTTAATCAAAGAAAAGTTTTTAAGGTATAGAGAATCAAAGATTACTGATTCACCCCCCTCTGTAATCCAACAATTGGTATCATTGCTAAGTACTCTGAAGAGATAAGTTTGAAAGACTTGAGTAAAATATTCGAAGATGTATAGGAGAGAAGTACCTAAGTTGAACAAGGAAAATTTATCAACATGGAAAAGCATGATGAGATTGTACCTATTTGAGATTGGAGAATCTGCATTGCATCTTTTGGATAATGACTACACTCCACCGCCTCCTGGGTCCATGACAATTGATTAGATGAGAGAAAAGAAGGAACACAACTCAGTAATGATTGAAATTGCTTCTTCCCTCATTGATGCTGAATTCAATGATGTTAAGGATTGTAATACTTCAAAAGAGATGTGAGATAGACTTACACTTATTTATAGAGGTGATCAAAATGTACAAAAAGAAAAGGTTGACTGTCTCAAAGGAAAATATGATGAAATGAGAATCAAAGATGAAGAGAACATTGCTCAATATAGTTTCAAAATCAATGAAGTTGTTAGTGCCATCAGAGGTGCTGGTGGGACATTGACCAATGAAGTAGTGGTAAGTAAAATTATGAGAACTCTTTCATCTAAGTATGCTATTAGAGTATCTGCTATTCAAGAACTGAGATCCATACCAAATAATATTGTTACTCTTGAAGCCTTAATCGGTAAGTTGATTGCATTTGAGCAAAGTAATTATGATAATAGTCCATTGACTATTGAAACTACATTCAAATCATCTCTAAGCATTGGAAATTCAAAAAGAGAGAACCACAATAGTTCATGTAGAAGTGAATATGATAGTATCCTAACCGAAGAGAAAGAACAAGAAGAGTTAGAGGCACTGCTGGCTAAGAGACTATCGAGAGGTAAATGAAAGTATAAAGGTAAACTTCCCTTGAAATGTTTTAATTGCAATAAGATTGGCCACATTGCATCTAGATGTCCTGACAATGACATGAATGACATAAGTGATAAGAAGGAGAACCGATACCGAAGGTTCAGAGACTACAAGGACAAAGGAAAGAATTCTTGCTACCTAGTTGAGGAAGGTGTAACCAATGATGAATTAGATGATACAGAGGAAGGATATGAAGTTGTCTATGTTGTTGTGAAGGATGATTCAAAAGAAGAAAAGTGTGAAAATGAAAAAGCTCTTATTTCTCATGTAAGTAAAGCTGACCCATGGATAATAGATAGTGGATGCTCACATCATATGACTGGTGATATTTATAAATTTGAAAACCTAGAAAAGTATGATGGAGAATTTTTTAGATTTGGTAATGATGCTCCATGTCCTGTTATAGGTAAAGGACCAGTTATACTGAATGAAAAGATGAGGTTTGATGATGCATATTGGGTTAAATGATTGAACTATAATCTGTTGAGTGTTTTACAATTGAACAACACTAGCCACTGACTGAAATTTCAAAATAGAAAGGTGAAAATTTATGGTGTTGATGGAGATCTGATTGGAATTGGTGACTAATCAAAAGGTAATTTATTTTATATTGATACTACTGCAAAAATTTTCTTATTTGTTAAAGTTGAAGATGTGTGGCTATGGCATGAAAGACTCTGTCATGCAAATTTTGATAACATGATTAAAGTGAGAAACAATAATAGAGTTAGAGGTCTACCAAAATTAAGAAAACCTGATAAAGTGATGTGTAAAGAATGTCAGATTGGTAAGATGACAAAATCAAGTTTCACAAGAAAATCTTACTCATCAAATGGTATTTTGGAATTAGTTCATATTGAACTTTGTGGTCCTACGAGAATTGAAAGCTATTATGGAGATCAATATTTCATTTTGTTTTTTGATGATTATTAAAGAATGATGTCAGTTATGTTTCTAAAAGAGAACTATGATGCATTCCAAATGTTCAAGTGGTATAAAGCTAGAGTTGAAAAGGAAATAGGTAAACAACTGAAGTGTTTAAGATCAGATAGATGAGGTGAATTTATCTATGATGAATTTATTGTCTTTTGCAATGAAAATGGAATCAAAAGACAAGTATCTACACCAAGGACTCCACAACAAAATGGTATAGCTGAGAGAAGGAACATATCTATAGTTGATTGTGCTATAACTTTGTTGATTGACAAAGAAGTTTCTAAAACATTCTAGAGAGAAGCCACTAGTATTGTTGTCTACACACTCAACCAAGTACAATTGAAGAACACACAAACAAGACCCTTTATGAACTCTGGTATGGGCATACACTGAATGTTAGTTACTTTAAAATGTTTCGAAGTAGGTGTTACATACTGAAAGCTGCTAGAAATGGAAAGTTTGACTCAATAGGAGATGAAGGTATATTCCTAGGTTATTCATCAAAGAGAAAAGCATACAAATGTTTGAATAAGTCTACTAACAAAATTGTAGAAAGTGTAAATGTGAGGATTGATGAATTTGCAGAGAGAAATGAAGAAGATAGCAAAAAGGAACTTGAGGATTATCAAATATTTGTTTATGTATAGGAAGGTAATTCGATTGATGCAACCAATCTATGCAACAAGAAGGAATCGAGGAGCAAGATGAGCCTCCGCCGAGAGATGAAAATACTGATGAACAATCTACCAAGCATGTATTAGCAAAATATGTGAGAAGACACCACTCATCGAGAAAAAATATTGGAGACAGAAATGCAAGAGTCATGACAAGAAGTAAGTTGAAGGATAATACATGTTTGCTTTTTGAGTTTGAACCAAGATTAGTCAAGGATGCACTTGGAAATGAAGATTGGGTTAATGCAATGAAATAAGAAATTGATCAGATTGAAAAGAATAACACTTGGACATTAGTACCAAGACCTAAGGATAATAATGTGATTGGAACAAAGTGGATTTTCAGAAATAAACTCAATAAGAAAGAAGATGTGATCAGAAACAAAATAAGATTAGTCCGCAAATGACATGCATAAGAAGAAGGTATTGACTATTGTGATACTTTTTCCCTTGTTTCTAGATTAGAAGGTGTAAGGATATTACTTACATATGCTTCCTATAAAATTTAAAGTTTATCAGATGGATGTTAAGTTTGCATTTTTAAATTGGAATTCTTGAAGAAGAAGTTCACATTGAACAACCAAATGGATTTGTTGAAGATTCTAACAAGAATATGGTATGCAAACTGCATAAGGCTTTATATGGTTCAAAGCAAGCACCCCGAGCATTGTATGAAAGATTACATTCTTATTTAATCAAGATTAGATTTCAAAGGACAAGTGATAAGATCAATTTGTATTTGAAATGTGATAGTACTGATAAGATTTTGATTGCTAAAATATTTGTTGATGACATTATATTTGGAGGAAATAAAACAATGTCTAAATTATTTGCTGAAGAAATGAGAAAGGAATTTGAGATGTCTATGATAGGAGAGATTAAATTCTTTATTGGACTTCAAATTCAACAAGTCAAAGATGGGATCTACATAACAAAATCAAAGTATATCAAGGAGATCTTAAAGACATTCAATATGAAAGAATCTAAACCAGTTGGAATGTCGATGGCTACTGTATGTAAATTGTCAAAGGAAGACGAGACAAAAGAAGTGAATGAAACACTTTACCGATCCATGATTGGTAAACTAAAATATATTGTACAGAGTAGGCCTAATATTGCACATTCAATTGGTATTGTGCCAAGGTTTTTTTCCAATCCAAAGGAGACACATATGTTTGTAGTGAAAATAATATTTAGATATTTGAATGGGACTGAAGATTTTGGTCTGCTATATACAAAAGGAGAAAATTTTGATCTTAAGGTGTATATTGATGCTGATTGGGCTGGAAACATTAATGAAAGAAAGAGCACAAATGGTAGAGGTTTCTTTTTAGGAGAAATATTAGTGACATGGTTAAGCAAGAAAAAAAGTTGTATTTCACAGTCTACTACCAGAAGCTAAGTATGTTGCTGCAACTATGAATTGTTCAAATATAGTGTGGATCAAACTATTTCTTGAAGGTATGCAAGAAGAGATTACTGATCCAGTTACAATTTTATGTGATAATACTAGTGCTATAAACATATCAAAGAATTCAGTGATGCATTCAAAGACAAAGTGCATTTCTATCAAGTATCATGTTATTTGAGAGAACAAGTACAAGATAAGCATGTGATATTGGAGTGTGTGAATTCTAAGAAACAAATAGTTGATATATTTACCAAAAAACTATTGAAGGATGCTTTTGAGTATCTCCAAGGTAAGTTAGGGGTTCTTTCCCAATCCAATAATCACCAAGGAAAGATACATGTTGCATCAATTCAAGTATTCATTAGAATATCTATCTTGTGAGTTGATGCTAGAGTTCACTCTTTAGGTGAAGCTTGAAGTTGTGAAAAGATGTTTATGACTGTAATGATAAATTAATACATTTGAGGTATGATTTACTGCTTGAGAAAAGTTTTCAGGAGTATGTGTATTTGATATTGTTGTCAAAGAGGGAGAATATTTCTCATGCACTGATAATACAAAAGGAGAATAAGTCAATTGATTAGTAAGGGAGAATATTACTGATGATGCAAAGAGGAGACTACTATTGATGATTGCAAAGAGGAACAATAAAAGAAGATATATTGATGGAAATAATTGAACAGTGAAAGAGGGAGAATATGAATAGAGAAGATAAAGCTTAGAGGGAGTACGAAAATGACAGTGAATTGTTACCATCATCAATTGGACACTGAAGATTGTTAGTTTGTTTCCATCAATACCAAAGAGGGAGATTATTACTATAACTAATGGTGATGATGATGAAGACCAACCAAGATCAGAGGAATACACGATAGTAGAAAGGTTAGATCAATTATTATCTTGTCATTGATGTCAAGCAATTGATATCTGGTTTATATTGTGTTGCCATATCTTTCAAAGTATGATATAAGTGTGAATGAGTTAAGGAAAATAAGAAGTGAGATGTTATGAAGTTGAAGAACTTAATTGGGAAACTGATACAGATCAAACAATGGTAAGGTTATGTTGATATAATTTTTTTCTACCCAACATATGATTATATCAAGTCGGTAAGCAAAATAGTTTTGGCTACTGAGCAGGAAAAGTCACTCAATAAAGGTAAAAGGTAAAAGGAAGTATGTTTCAGTAAAGGAAAAGGAAAGAAAAACACCAAGATGAAAGTTATAAACATCGAGTGAAGTTAACCAAAATTTAGAGTTATCCACCAAACAAGGAACACAAATTAAATACAAGGATTAGAATGACATTTGATGATTAACTATGATGAGCTAGATGATCATGATGATAAGGGAAGTCAGTTAGAGAGATCTATGATTAAGAAAATTCAAGGTGAGGATATATGGCTTAGATCTAAATGGTTAAAAGAAAAGGAACATGTTTCAAGAAAGTTCAAGTTCCTAGGTGAAGAGAAAACGTGTTGCCGAGATCCAATTCAATGTATAAGTTTGTAAACTAAATTGAACAACTGAGATTAATCAAAGGAAAACGTAATAGAGGAGATTAAGTAGAAAAACATGTCTATATGAAGGATGGATTTGCAAACAAATGGATGGAAAATTGAAGAGTTGAAGAGTCACCGACTGATGCAGTGAAGAAGGAAAATATAGATTCTGAGTCAGAAAGTAGGATCTGATGAAGTGTTGAAGCCAGTGGAAAGTGAAGGATTGAAGTGAAGATAAAAGAGCACATAAAGGATCTGGTTATGCAAAGATAGTTACAAATTTACAAGTCAAACTATTTACTATTGCTTATTAACATTTGTAACCGAGAAATCTCTTAATCGAGTGGACTTAATAGTCTTATTGTAAAATCCTTGCAAAGGTAACATTATAAAGAGTGTTTTAAGCCCTCTAACTAGGCCACTCCTAACAGGGTGAAGATCCTAGCAGATCTGAGGTAAATCCCTTGACCGGGTCACACCTAGCAGTGTGTATTGTAATCTTTAACAGGATTGACTCTTAAATGAGTATACTTCAAAAGAGTATTTTCTTTAGTGGGTGACAATTCCCACAATGGTTTTTTCCAAAGCTGGGTTTCTACGTTAAATACTAGTGTTACATGTGATGAATGGTCACTACAACATTTGAGGTCAAATTCTGACGCCAATTTGTGACAACACTACCATTTATGTGTGTTGTTTGTATTTTTTTTGCAAGTGCCCCCAACGCTGTCATAATAATGATGACACCGTCGTTATTGTGACACCCTCATGATTCTAAACAAAAAAAAAGATAGATCAAATTCATTTTGAGTTTATCGTGCGAAAGAAGCCACTGCTTTGCGGAAGCCCACGACATTCTTGGGAAGCCGTCAGGGCCTCAAATGTAATAGTGCGTGGAGACTTTATGAAAATCACATGCATGTTCTCATTTTTTTCTACTCAAGCTTAAATTTGGTTTCGATTCTGCACTTGGTATTTATTTTAGAGTTAAAAATTCCTTGCTTGAGCTCTGTCTATGTGTCAATTTTTGTATTCTCTTGAATGTTGTTAATAACCTATAAAATTATGCAAAAATATGTGCATTTCACTATACCTCTGCTACTCGAGGTTTCTTTTCTGTATGAGAAAGTTGTTGTCTGTGATGGATAGTAATCCGATCAGACCATAGATCTAGCTGGGAGAGGGACAGAATAGAGCGGAAAGCTAGCTATCATCAAGCCGGGAAATATCTTGAGAAAAGGATGAAGAGATCCTAGCACCCATTCACCATAGATAAAGTGGGCTAACAATAGGTGGGAAAGGGTTCCAGTGTCAGAATAGCACCCATCTTTCATATTATGAAGGCATGCGACCAAGAGTGCCCTCTCCTCTATGATTAGCTGGGAGCTTTCAAGAAATCACTGAAAGACTCACCCTTCTTAGGCATTATTAACAACAAAAAAACACCTAGGGCTTTCAAGAAATCACTAAATTTTTGTACTGCAATCTTGTAAATAGAGGAAATTATAGAGAAAATGCTTCTACCAATTGATAGAGAGAAATTTACTTGTTAAACCAGAGTTTAGACCCTAGTTGGTTGTGTACACACATATTTACAATGTGCATAGATCCTTCAATTGGTTTCATGGATATAGAATGACAAAATATCTCACACAATTTTTAATTTAATATTTGTGGGGCTACAAGTTATGTCACCATTAATTCATACCATGCAAATTCATTTGGATTACATAGTCGTGAAAAACCTTAAATCATCACCGTTGATATTTATTTAGTGGACAACCATGATTGATATGACCATTTTTACTAGGCGACATGAACACTTAGGCTTCCACGATTAAGATTTCACATTGGATTTCACCCTTTCAAAATCACAGGGTAACCATCTTATTTTGTTCTTCAACATCCCAAATACTATAAATAAAGAGTCCTCTTGAGCCTTTATCCATGTGGGACCACATGGATTTATTTAATTATTTCCTTCATGCCCCACTAACCCACAAGTATTGTCTTCTTATTACTTGATATTGTTTGGGTATGTGGGGTAACCATGTTCATTTACCATATCTTCATCCTAAGATCTCATGGTTTCATCCTTATTAGCATCAATACTTTAACCCACTCCTAGGAAAATAAGCTAGTTGATAGGTATATACATATTCAAATAAACATTCATGGCAATTATTGGTGTCATGGAATAAATATTTATTTTGTCACATATAAAAGAAGGTTACCACTCATCACTCCCATGTTAGATTTTATATTTGAAGGGTTGTTCTACCATTGACCTCATCTTCTTATTATGTCACCTCATTTTTAATGAGATGTGATTTATGAAATTATTCCTTCCCCTAAGTTCATAGTATTATATCGTACACATTTTATTATTCAGATCTTGGCACATTTAAAGGTATGAATGTGCAACCACTCTCAACACATGTCACATCCAATATATTAGTCAAATGTAAATAAGTTTTGGGGCTCCACTCTAGGAATTCCATCTCATTTTTCACTTCCACATGAGTGAAACAAAACTCTGATTTCTTTTTAGAATTAAAAGTGCTTGCAAGGATTTTTTCTTGTGGATTTTTAATGACATGTACTAGGAAGTTATTTTCATTGCATTAGTGAGTCATCCTTATGCTATTTTTGCATGTTAAAGTTCTTTCAAATTTCAAATGTGGCATCTATATTGCACATATTTTGGGTGGCTATTACTAGTACATTTAAGAGCTTTGTGATGCAGAGCCCTCTACTATCCCCTAAGGGAACCCAACTCAACTTGAGGATTCTACAAGTGTCTTGGAACTCACTCAAGGAGTTAGTCTCAAATCAAGGGTCAAATAGAGTGCTCTGAATTTAGACAACCAACACCTAAAACATTTTGAACAAACTCACTTCCTCTAACCTCTTATCCCAACTTCTCTTGACACCATACATCCACTTAAGGATCCCTATCTAGGCCTTCTCCCAATGCACCTAGAGCCTCCAAGTCATAAAATATTCAAATAGGTCATCCACCTTTGTTCTAAATCCATATAAAATCTTTTCATGGTCCATATACCATGTTTCATTAACCCACCAAGTCTGGCTAATAGATCTCCCACACAACTCACACCACTAGCCCTTTAGGTTTGCAACCTTCACTAGTCACCAATTTGCCTTTTTATCCCAATCTTCCCAAACAACTCTAGAAAATAATTAGTTTTTCAGATACCCTTTTGGATTCTCCAAATCCTCCCCAAGTCTCAAAGTATACTCCTTTGGACCATCTAGCAGATCCAACAACCTAGTAGTCACCAAATAGGCCTAACTGAACCCCATTTACAAAGCATCTTGTAAATGCACTTACTCCCCGCACCCCAAAGCATGAAAAAGTCTTTCATAAGGTTTCAAAACAAAATATTTCCAAGTTTATAAGGCTTCACCATCTATCCATTCATCTAGCCACCAAACCCTTGTTTCTAGGGTCATACAACTAGGGTCTACTCAAAATAAACTTCACAACCATCTCCAGATCAATCCAAGGGTTCTAACACATCATTGTGGATACAAAAATCCATATTCCATCATCCAATGCATCTACTCTTAAGGGAAAATACTTCCCAAGTGACTGGAGCCAAGGCAGATTCTCCATCAATCATCAAACTCCATAAACCACTGATCTTCAAACATGAATCATCCATATCCCCGCATTAAAAAAATCATGTACAAGGATATATACAACATTATACCTCTCCCACAAATCACATTTGTCACAGGGGTGGAAGAGTTAGTTGATTTTAAATGGACTTCAAATCCAAACACTATCACAACTAGAAATCCATGCACAGTTAGGGATACAAGTCAATTCCCTTGCCTTGTTAACAATTAAAATAACTAAATAAATGCGTGAACATGTAAATAAAACCAAGGTAGATGATATCACATCATAATCTAATCATAAACACATCACCAAAAAAGTTTAAAGGCATTGCTAGGGCTGACTGTACCCACGGGACAATTTAACAGTATGCAAATAAATTATTGTTTATTGATTGAAAACATTACAATGCTCCTTCTTTACATGCCCCACTCCACATCTCATCCCAAAACTTGTGGATACAGATTGATTAAGACTCTAACTCCCAAAAACTGACTGCAACCTCTAACAACTAACTCCAAACTGTTTGTTAACAATCCCCAAACTGACAGTTTCAATAAGACAGACTAATATATGTTGTCAAGTTGACAACCAATGAGACATGTCTCTAAATGAGACATGTTCTTTTAATATCATAACAAAGTATAGAACCGATTCATAACTATCAGTAAGTAAATTTATATTGCAGATTAAACATTGCACATAATATAAATGTCGTTTATGTATTGCATATTGCACATTGCACACAATATATTACGTGCTTCACACATAATATTATTATGTGCGCAACACATAATATACTATGTGCAACACATAATATATTGTGTGCAACACTTATAATATACTGTGTGCAACACATAATTGACTGATACAAATGGTATTAATAAAGGTGAACAATTTTATTAATATTAACTGATACAAATTGGTAATATTAATGTGAATAATATTATTTAAGTTGATTCAATTTGATGTTAATTCAATCAGATCATTATTATTATAAGAAAGGTATAATATTCAAAATATGTATATAAATGAATGTATATATAATAATAATACTTATTATATATATATTGATATATATACATAGATATAATTGATCTATTCTTATAACATTAATGTCCACTATATTTTATTTGATCAAAGCTATAAACATCAACATGTTACATCACTATCCCTTATGCCATTCAATGGCTTACATTGCATCTTTTGTTTATGAAATGATCCAAAATCAAAACGTGATAAAATAACATGAAATGACCAATCATGGTCTAGTATAATACAAAGTGACCTTAGATGGTCTTGTTCCATCACCCAAGGATCCTTAGTGACCTTGGTGTACTTCCATTTCTCTGGAGTTGACCTTGGTGCTCTTGCACCACTTTGTGTTATTTGGGCATTATTGATACATGCTCTTCTTCTTGGACTTGCATTCATGGAAAAATCTCCACTCAACAATATGATTTGAGTGCCTATAGAAGGTTGGGAACGATGAATCTATGGCCCTTTTCTCAACTCTTAGCGATGAATATTTTTTTTCTTAGGATGATTGGCTAGCAGTAAAGGACATTTGGGTGGTCACTGCTGAAGATGTTGTAGTGCCACACTGTCTAAAGCTAATTTCACCCTCTCAAGTAGTATCAGTGTTCATAAAAAAATTATAGAATCAGTTCAAGAACAAGCATTAATAGAGAATTTAATTGCAAATTATATTAGAAATGAGTTGTAAAAGGGTTTTCAGTTACCGGCTACAATTCATAGATATGACTTGTTTAAAGGGGATAACTTAATTCGTTAATGACTTGTTCATAGGGGGTGCCCCAAATTAATTCGTTAATAATAAAAAGAAGGTTCATTTCCCAACACAATCAAATTATACAAGCATAAGATTTTAGCAAATATTTATGCTACTTCTATTCACAATCAGAACTGAATAGGATACAACAGATGTTACAGATAATGTGGCAAGGAATGAAGATTCCTATGAGTAGAATGAGTGAGGCTGCTAGTGAGCACATCAAACTGATTTGCTACAACTATTCAATTATCAATCCTCTTTCAATGTGAAGAGATGAAAGAGTATGTATATTACGTAACAGTTACAAAAGAAGAAGATGAAGGTGTACAATTCATGTCCTAAACCATTTATCTAACAACTAACTGCATGTCCTGACATTAGACATTTCATTCCATGGCCAAAGAAGTCCATGTGTATGGATTTGCTAATGTTGTGATGCACACATGAGGGATTTGTACAAAGTCATGCACGGTGGCACATGATGAAACAAAGACTAGCATGGGATCATGTGTGGTGATGCACAATGACACCAGGTGTTTCACATGCTAGGAGAAGAGCACATGAATTCTCAAGACTTGTAAGGTGTGCTCAATGTTCCCAGAGGCTTGCATGGTTGCACTCCAATCAATAATAGAAACTTGAAAACCAGAAGAACATACACAAGGCAAGGACATATAACACAATTATGACACTTGTACAATTGATCCATTGTATCTTGAATAATAGGCCCAAAGGTAACCTCCAACCCACCTAACTCTTTCACCATAAATGCCTTCTACTTCTACCTCTTACACAACTACATATACTCAATCAAAAAGAAGATTAACCATTTCTAAAATTTCTCCACCTCATTTAGCCATTTGTTTACTACTAATTTGCATCCACAATTGAAAGGAAGTCACCTTGTGAAGGCAATTTCACTTAGTTTTGACTTGAACAACATCATAATAATGTAAGCCTTATTAGCCTGACACAAAATCTGCCCATGTAAAAGAAGACAATTGTAATGTCCCTACTTGGGTTGTTTTGGAATTATGGGACAACTACCTTGAATTTTCAATTGCACGAGGTTTCTTTCCTTCAACTCTTGTTTATTATGTCCTTATTTTTCAAGAACAATTTCGATGGCTATCACTACTATCTTTGATCTGATCAATTTGGTATTTGGTAGATGAAATGATCTATGGATTTGTAGTTGGTGCCATAAGATTTTCTCTACTAAGTTTGATATGACTGATTCCAGTATGCAAGATGATTTTTTTGTAATGTGTTGCAATTTAAAACAAATATCGATGGAACAGGATGCCGTTCCTTGCTCCCAAACTAATGTAACCATATAGAACCAATAAGGCAATTGCTCCATGAACAGATCCAATCAATAAGAGACTCAGAAATAAGATGTTCTAATGATCTATGTTTGGTATATATTACTATCTAATTTGGATTTATTAAAGTCTGATTATTTAGAATGCTGAATGATTTTTGTGTGTGACTCTGATTAAAAATCAGATATTTGAGTATTGCTGGCTGACTGTATATGTGTTGCTGACAAGTATATAAATAATATTGGCTGATTGGAATGGTTGACTGTGCAGACTGAGTTTACTATATACTTGCAGAATTATGCTTGGTTGTTTCAAAACTATATATTTTTATCCTTGCTGTTTGATGCCTGTAAAATACTGAATATATTCATATATGCCTCCCCTACTTATGCTGTGACTGAATTTATCCTAAGAAAAGCTGATCAAACATTACTAGTGCTGACTGGACAATGGAAATGCTGATGTTTTGATGTATATTTGATATTTGACAGTAAAGTCGAACATGTTCCCTTCATTGCTTTTATATTACAGTCTGTCGTATTTCCTATTTGAAAGAAATTCCCGTGCTTTTATTCGACTCCTAAGTATTAAGACTGTTTTTTTAAATCCTCCCCTCCTAAAATGTTATTTCATTGCTTCCATTTATGTGCGTGTGGAGGGGAATGACCCATCAAAGGGTCACTTCTGTTGTCTTAGTCACAATTTAGTATTTCATAATTATTTTATTATATATTTATTATATTAATTATTATTTATATTACTATTGTATTACTACATATTATATTATAAATATTATATGATGTTATTTCATGATATATTATATAATAATATATCATATTATTATATTAATAATAAATTTATTATTATTAATCTATTTCTTATTATTCAATATTTATATTATTATTTATATGTAACATAACTATATTATATTATTTATTTATTTTTATAATTTTATATTATTATTTATCCATTAGATTCTCCTTTATTATTTATTATGTTATATTATTTAATTATTTATTTATTATTAAATCCTATTTTGGTAGGGACATCACAACAATTACCGAGAGAGTTTACAACTAAGATTAAAATAATAAACCATAAAGTGAGCAATAAGTTATCGGGCTCAAAAAGAATAGTCAACAACAATTTAATTGTCTCATTTGTATAGCATAGTTATACAATGCTCATAGATCTAAGAGTATAATGTTGGAAGGGAAGGCTACATGTGATTAAATATTATAATGTCCCCTACTAATGATTGCATGTTTAACATGTATAATTGTAAATTATTGTGCAATTTGTATCTAAGTTACATTAAGGGTAGTTGATTTATTCTTAATACAAGGGTGAATGCTATATTGAACCAAGTCCTTACTTCTTTACTAATCTCTAATAGAGAATAGGGAAATCTTACTGTCATAGGACCCTTGACACTACCTCCATAATTAGTGTGTTTCGATTACCTAATGTAATTGATTCATTAACAATGATTATAGACCATTATTGTACAAATATATATATATATATATATATATATATATATATATATATATATATATATATTTCTATCATAATGAAGCTACGCTTACATTGTAATTCATTAATATATTCACTAGTTACGTATTTAAATTTGGCCTTATTAATCTACACTAATCAACACAATAAAACTGATGATAATTTGAATTTAAAGTGGCTGGATCATACTTATAGCTACAATGAGATGTCAAATTCCTTACTCGACCCTCCTGTCTATGTTGAAGTAAGGGATTCCATTGTAATTTTTATTTAGGATCAGAATTAGTTCTCTGTGTCCTTTTTTCTTGTTCTGTCATTCATTTTCCGTTTCCAATGATTATATAAATATGATTGTATGCTGGTCGATGGCCAATGGAGTGGAAAAGTTCTTATTCTTATATCACCAAAACTGAAAGTTTGGCATCCTTTGGCATTTGGGAGACACTTCACTTCATTATCCCATTTGGACTTACATTCTAACCAAACATATTCATTATGCCATTGATTTATGATGATTTTTCATTATTGTGCCAAATAAGAAGTCGATTAGTATTTGTTACATGACAATATCAACTACTATGCTTGTTTGGTTATCGATAACTATCCTTCTCATAATATTATCAATTATTGGGATGTTATATCTGCATGTTTGTCACCTGTGCATATACCTTATCTGATCAACTCTTATATGCACAGGTGATGAACATTCAAATTTGCCTAAGCATTACTGTGAGCTTTCCTGCAACACATGTACTATTGTAAAAATCATCACAAGTCCATTTGTTGTAGGGTCTAGCTCCCAGTAATGCTTGGTCAAATCTGCATGTTTGTCACCTGTGCATATACCTTCTCTGGTTAACTCTTATATGCACAGGTGAAGGATGATCAAATCCAATCTCCTATTTGTATCTATATGTTATCAAAGCAGTTCCATTGAGAACCTTGTCTACTTGAGACATTTCAATTGTTAAAGAAATTGGCATTTGAATTTTTATTCATTGGTTGTGTGATTAGAGAATACTTTGCATGATTGCATTCCCCAAATCATTACTGGAAATTTTTTAAACATATCTAAATGGAATACTTTGTGCCTGACATACTTAAATGGAATACAACAAGAAGTACCAAATGATGAATGCTCAATAGTTGTACGAATCTGAATTTTCATGTTGATGATGATTATGAAGAAGATTTGAAAATGTTGCACCAATCTGAATTGGATCAATCATCATTTTCAAGTCTTCTTCATCAATCACCATCAACCATTTGGTGACGATCCTACGTAGTTCCACATATACACGACATGTTCCTTAGAAGACTTTTAATCTCACAACAGATGAGAAGAGGTCAAAATAATATTCAAAGTATTATTATGAAATCTACATGTTCATCACATGTGCATATACCTTCTCTAATCACACAACCACTGAATAAAATTTCTTTAATAATTGAAATGTCTCAAGTAGACAAGATTCTCAATAGAACTGCTTTGATAACATATAGATACAAATAGGAGATTGGAATTGATCAACCTTCACCTATGCGTATAATATTTGACCGGAGAAGGAATATACATAGGTGAAAGATAACATATAGAATTGCTTTGATGACATACATGTGTTGCCTTCTCCGGTCAAATATTATACGCATAGGTGAAGGTTGATCAATTCAAATCTCCTATTTGTATCTATATGTTATCAAAGCAGTTCTATTGAGAATCTTGTCTACTTGAGACATTTCAATTATTAAAGAAATTTTATTCAGTGGTTGTGTGATTAGAGAAGGTATATGCACATGTGATGAAAATGTAGATTTCATAATAATACTTTGAATATTATTTTGATCTCTTCTCATAACAATAATAATATTAGTTTGTGTTTTACTGCATGATTGCATTCTGCAAATCATTACTGGCAAAATTTTGAACATATCTAATTTTGAACATATCTAAATGGAATACTTTCTTCTCAATAATGCACCCAATAATCCCTGTTATGATGGATGTGAATATAATATGACCCCTATGGCTTCTGGGCAGTTTGACAGGATAACACAAATATAACCGGTGGCATAGGGTTTAACAATGAAATAAAATGAAATAATATGTAATCTTCGTTCTAAGATAACACCACCATTCACATACAAAATAATGATTGCTGTGAATATAATACAGGAATGACTCATGAGATGCCCTTACATGTGGTGTTGAGAGATGTGTAGGTGGTGTCAAGAGATGGCCTCCTTCCCTCCTTCAGCTCTGCTTTGCGGAATAACAAAATGAAATAAAATAAAATTGCCTTTTTTAAAGTTATATGCTCGTGTTGGTTGTAAACACGAGAATGGTTGCTTTATTGATCTTATCATGTACAATTTTTTAACACTATGAACATGAAATATAGTGTGACAATTTCTTTTTAGTTTTACATATACAAAGCTCATTCTCTAATTTTTAATATCAATTTACAAACCTCATTGTGTGGGTTTTTCAAGTGCTATGTGAAGATGTTGATTTCATCATAAACCAAATTGTTTTTCTCATTACTTATATATAAATTGTAATACTATATTTCTAATTAAATCTAAAAGATTAAAATCAAATTATATATATATATATATATATATATATATATATATATATATATATATATAACAAAGGGGTGCGAAAAAATATTAGAAACTGTATCATCTTAAAATGGAAACACTTCCATGATAAGAGCGTTTAGCCCTCTGAGTAAGTGGTCTGGGGTCATGTTAAGCGTCTTGATTAGGTCTTTACATGTATATGGGTTTTCCCATTGTTCTGCTTTCCTCTGCACTTGATTTTCACTTCATATATGCATTTCCTAGCATTCTGGGTCAGGATCATGAGGTTTTTGACCACAAGGTCAAAGTTGACCTTATGGGGTCAAAGTCGACCTCAACCCTGACCTGGTCAGGATCGACCTCGACCCTAACCTGGTCAGATTCGAGCTCGTCCTTGACCCCCCTGTCCAGATTTCAAATTTCCTTGATTTCTAGGTGTCGGGTTTTGGGGATTTTTTTTTTCCCGCCTCCGGGTCAGCCATTTCGGGTTTCAGAATGGTAAATCCTTAAATTGCATTTAATCTAAGTATATTTTCTAAAGGTTAGGACCTAATTGAGATTTAATTCTCCAAGGTGGCCCCTCTAGAGGATTGTGCCCTAGTTCACTATAAAAGGAGGCCTTCCTCTCTCATTTTCACACCACATCTCAAGAAATTGCAATCTCTCAAGCTCTCAAGTGCAAGCAAGTGAATTTCAAGTATTCAAGAAAGCCTTCAAGCATTCAAGTGTTCAAGCATTCATCCATCAAGGAGATCCATTGTTAGCCATTGAAGGATTCAATCTCTTTGGAGCCCCCTTGAAGATCCATCCTTCTACATTCATCCAAGCCTCCTCATATGAAAAGATCAATTCAAGATTGGTGTCGAAGATCAAATTCCATTGATTGGAGACATCCTATATTCATTCTACATCCATTGAAGCATTCCTACTTGTGGATTTGAGGATTCAAATCCTCTACAAGGACTTCAACATAAGCGAGGTGAATTGTTTCAATTGCTTTGTTTATGCATACTACATTTCAATTCAATTTCAAGGTTAATTCCAAAATTGGGGTTTGACTAAGGTGAACCCCCCATACAAACAAAACCCCCATTTTCTTGCAGGTATAGGTGTGGAATTTTGAATCTAAGAGCGGATTTGGATACCCTTTTCGGTGAATTTCTAGGATTTGCGAACAAAGTTAGAATTGACCTTCAAATAAAGAATCTAGCCTCTGACCTTTTATGAGGGTCAAAGACTACCTGCTATAAAAAAGATAAAAGATTTTTGGGTTTTCTTCGTCTTGGCATTTCCAGTCCAAAATAGGTTGCATAATTGCTCGAAGGTACACACAAACATCAGAAATTGACATTTTCCAGATTTTCCCTAATTTGAGGTTAGTATTTGTATTTCAATTATTTCAGATTTCAAGCACAATTCAACTATACAAAAATATAGGGTTTTTCTCTCTCTTTCACATTCTCCATAGATTGATTCAATTGTGCATTAATCTTTTGGTTGATCAAATTGGATCTCTGCTTTGGGAATTTGGATTTAGGAGTGGATATAATATTTCCCCCATAAATTTTACATTTGAATAGTGGTGATGCCATTTTAACCCTATTCAGAAACATCTAAATGTAAATGAAAGAAAGCCTGCATATGAACTGAATCTTTGAATTTAATCTCAGATGATTACCATGGTATAGGTAAAAGATAATACAATTAATCCAAACTACTTTCTTCCATTTATAAGTCAAACATACTTCACTTGCTTGATGTGTTACTCCCCTTCTACTTTCTACCCTTTCTTCACTTCCTCTTCCTCCAGTTTTTATTTTCATACAAATGTAGGTTTCATGAGAATAAATCAATCTAAATTTATTTGACAATCTAATTTTACAAAGCTAGCATCATGGTCTAGATTGTCAAATACTCAAAACAAAATAAAATATTTTTACTAAAACCTTGTCCCATTGATGATCTGGCACCCCTGTTTAATATAGTGAAAGCCTATTTTACAGATTGTTTCATTTAGTATCAACAATAATTTCTACAAGAACATGATGGATCACAGAATGTGATTTGAAATGTTCATGTAAAAATTTACACACAATCAAATTCAAAAACAATGTTCACTTTAATTGATAGATTGTAGAAATCGATTAACACTGAAATACATCCTATTTAAAATGATAAAAACGGTTTGTATCAATTTCTATTGCAACAATATTCAAGATAAATTTTGTTCCATTGTGGCAATCATTACAGACTGATACCTGATGGTTTAATTAATAATCATACTACTTATAATTCTAATTCTGACTTTGACAAACTAGTGTGTGTGTGTGTGTGTGTGTGTATTATAGTATCTTAGTCACCAAGAAAGTATGCAAAAATAACCAAGAGTCATAGCCACTAACTAATTCAAAACAAAGGCCAAAATATCACAACTTACAATTGAGATTGGGTAGTCAAAAGGAATGTCTTCTTCACGGATGGCAATGTAGACCCAAACCCCAAAATGCCACACAAATTCCTAAAACTTCTTGTGTTCTTATGATGATGAGAGAAAAGGCGACTCCGAGGTGCCCTTTAGGTACAAACATCTACAAAAACAATGGGTCTTTAATGAACTTCCTCCATTAAACATTGATTTTTGTGTTAGAGAGAGGATATATTGCATAGCACCATCTTCATTACATGGTTTGGGCCTATTTTCCATGGATGGCATAAAAGTCTCTTACATTAAAGTTGTCGAATTGATGGAGTATGTCAGACCTTGTTATGATTACAATAGTTGGATGCAGATTGTTAGATATAAAAAAAGTATGTGTAGGTATGCACTCGTGGAAAATTATATACAACAAAAAGTCAGTGAACAAAGTAAAACAGTAGCTATATACATTGACAGAAGGCCAAAAGCATCAGGGAATATTGCAGGTTTTATAAATAGTAATTATTCAACATAGCTTAGAATAATAACACATGTATTTTAACATGTCTCAATGATTTTTTTTTTTGAAATACAAGGCTATAATATGGATCAATAGCCACATGATACGCACGATGATGATAGTTCTCATGGGAATTCTTCTTCTTGATAGGTAAAACTCATTATTGTTGTACAAATGCACATACAAGAAAAATGTTAATGCGTATTTTTTGTTATGTTTTATTCTTCACTACTATTTTGGATCACTTTTAAATAAATTGCTAATAATATTGTTCTCACAAACGAGTGCTGATTAGAAAAAGGGAAAGGAACAAGTAGTCCATGAGGATCCCTAGGATGAGAAGGATCCATTCATTGTTGATTTTACATTAGACATTGATCTTGTGGTTGCAGTACAAAAGGTCCTTCATGCACTATCAAGAGAGTTAACTCGATTGGCAGGGCTTCGATCTCAGAATCCTCAAATACAGATGAGAGAGGATGAGTTGATTCACTTGGTTCAGACTTATACAATAAGTATTAATGTAGTTTTTAATTATAACAAAAGTTCAGTAATGATTTTTATAGTATACTCTTTTATTTATGTCATTAACTAAAATACATATGTGTTATTTTTATAGAGGATGCAAAAAAAATTAAAGGGCGATGCCCCAAATGCTGATACTTCAGGTGGTTCAAGTACATCACATGTTCTATCCTCTGCTTGTGTTTTACTCGAACAATTTTTTTTTTTAATAGCTCTAACAATATTGTCCATGGTTGTCCATATTTTTTTAATGCTCTAACAATCTTTTTTTTCAACACCTACCATTGATCCTCTGTTGAGTACACCGCCTTCTACGAGGAACAAAATCACATAGGTACTACCGCCTGCAATGTCGGCAACACGTAGCATGGCCACATATGCGATGGAAACACCTATTGGTAAGTAGATTCCTCTTTTTCTCTCTCATTTATCATGTGTTTATTTCACTTGAACTATTCTTTCTTAGGGGGCATTTTGTAATATTGGATTCATTTTATGTAGGAGGCGATGAGGAAATTCCTGGATGTACCCATGTTAGATGTACGAGAACAATAGAGAATTGTGATCAATTGCTCGTGAGCATTGAATATGGACTTCCCGTGAAAGTAGCCCAGCTTATAGGTACTTTAAAGATTGATCCTTTCTTTTACTATACAATCTTATACTCATAATGTAATGCACTAAGCCCTTGTGAAGTGTGTAGTCCCTTGCAATAACTAATAATCATGTTATTATTTTATATGGAATAATCTATTTTATGAAAAACTTAATGATGAATGTTTGCACATTTTCGGACTGACCATACACACATGGTATCATATTTTGATTTCATTGCTAGATCATATTTCCTTTTATCCCTTTCTTCAAGTATATTAAAAAGTAGCTTCACTTCATTTATGAATCTAACAGTTTTTTTTTCTTAAAAGTTGGAAATTACAAGATAAAGAGTTAAAGGATAAACTCATTGACTCTATGACAAATTTTTTTGGACCCAACTTCTTTCAAATACTTAGGTTACTTGAGAAAGCGGGCCAAGCTTTGAAGTATATTAGGGACAACTACGGGTCCCAAATAGAACACAACCCTTATTACGAGTGACCCCCCTATGTTCCTATTAATGAGTGGGAGAGTCTTAAAAGGGATGCACTTGAGAGAAGTGCAAGACATGGTGGAGAAATATTACCACCCAAGGAAAGAAGGTACGTGATAATCTTAATAATGAAATTATGTACTATTTACTCTTTGTACTTATGTGATCTAACATATTTCAAACATCACATAGGTTTCCTAACACATCAAAGGCAACATAAGCAAGAAAACAAAAGCACAGACAACACAAGCTCGGCTTGGGTGGATATTCAAAACTTGCTGCACGAATTGTAAGTATTAGTAAATGAAAAACCATATGCAAATATTTATAAATTGCAATTAATTTAGTTTTGATGAAATTCACTACAATAAAAATTCATGATACCAAGAAAAAATGTAGGCCTTCGAGCTCAAAAAAATATTTTAGAAGAGGACAAGAAAATAGGCTACACAGTCGTGGATGAACAATTTCAAGCAATGAGTGCGCAAAGTTCTTCTAGTGGATCTGTCGATTAGGTAAATAAGCCAATTGATTTTTATTTCAAGTTGAATACTTTACCAATTACTGTATTTGATGTTAAGTTCCAACATAAAGTGAATATATTTGTTTTAAGTAAGGAAACAATGATTATATACTTGTTTAAAACTTTAAAGTGAATATATTTATATGTATTAAACTAAATGATTAACATTTCTCAGTATTTGTCTTGTATTTATATGTATATTATCGATAAATGCACTAATTATTTACATTGGAATGCAACATACCGATCCTGATACACCATCCGAGCATGACAGAGGCGTCGATTCAAATGTGCATTGTAGTACTCAAGGTATACATTTTCTATTTGAATTTTGATTATTGAATTATTAATACAAGTAAACATTTTAAATTGAATTTGGTGTAGTAATAAAAATTTAATTATACTGTGTTGTGATTAATAAAACATTTTGTATTGCATTTGCAGGGGATGTAGAGGTTGTTCCTGATGAGCGTGTTGAGGTTCAAGCCATCGGGAAAGATGATGTGGTTGGACAAGGTAAAGGGCGTCATGTTTATGTTCTTTAAAGTACTAAAATGCTTGTAACAATTATGATAATATGTTTTTAAATTAACCCCAATTATGATAATATGTTTTTAATTTAACCCTTTTATTTATTATTGCAGAGGACCAGCCTTTGCAAAGGATAGTGAGATCACGTGCACACACAAGAAGAAAGGATGATGACAAGATGGATATGCCTCTAGAACAATTTAGGGAAGCAGAAAAAAAAAATTCAAAAAATAAATGATTCTCATTTATCCAACTTACTTGATAATGACTGATGTTTATGTATCGATGTTTTAATCTTATGTGTTAATGAATGTTATGATGTGTTAATGAATCTTATGAATGCGTGTTAATGAATGCTAATTAATCTTATGTGAAAATGAATGTTGTGATAATTCATGAATGTTACATTTTATTAATAGATGAATGAATGAATGAATTTTAGATGTTAACGAGGAATTTAGACTGATGTTAGGGTTGGGGTGGGGCTGAATGAGTTTCCACCTTCATGTGGTTGACCCTAATTAGTAGAGTATATTAAAGTATTCTTGAAACCAAGTGAATTGGACATTAGGTGGAGCTGAAAAATGCAACAGGTTTGCATTTTTGATATAGGTCTTTAATTAGGTATTTTAAGTTATAGACCATTGTGAAAATTGTAATTTTGACTCTTATAGGTGAGGGTAATGTCCTTAGTATGCAAGAAAATCAAGACTTTTTATTTACTGGCTTGTTGAGGACATTCTCTCACCCATAGTTGCCAGAGTTCTAACGTTCATGATGGTCTATAAATTAAAAAACTTATAGAGCTATTAAAAAAATGTAAACGTGGTGCATTTTTTTAGCTCCACCTAATGTCCATGCATATTCTACACAACTGCATGTGCATTCTTGATTCAAAGTGGCATAATCTTATTTGGATGTGAGGGAGAGAAGCCAAAGAGATAAAGAACATGCACCCGAAGATGGGAAAATAATGTCACTTTGTAGGTCTGGAACCTTTTTTAATAAGAAGTGTTTTGACTTTATTAATTTCATATGGCTTCATAAAACATGAACAACATCATAACAAAATAGAAATGGCCTTGAATTTGTGCAAGTATCTTAGCCGGTCAACCATATTTAGATGTATGCTTCATGAGGACAACAAGCTCCTAGTAGTATCCTGCTTAATGGATCATATGTATGAGTATGACTGACCGAATAGGGTGATTGTATAATTGTTTCATGGTGAAGTATTCTTTCCATATCTTCATATTCCTAAACTTACTTTCATTTGAATTTGTGAATATCTAATTGTTTTCCAATTAAATAGGTTGAAGATGTAAAACACTTTGCCCCAACCAGACTGGTTCTTTACTTTACTAGAGCCACACATATTCTTTACATTGTTGGAGGTCATGTGGTTATAGTGTAAGTTCTTCAACACTTATCAACCTTTTTCTATTTTCATTTGTGGCTTAATCATATTCATTGTAATATTCTTGTTATAAATAAGACTCACTGCCAATATAGTAAGGCTCACTATGGATGCAATAAGGCTTATTGCCAAAAAATATGAAAAGAGATAGAATCCACCAATGACATCAACACACTCCTACACATGACCACAAATCTCCTAAAAATAGATTTTTAATCACTTTGCATATCACCATGCATGAGTCTCATATATCACACTAAAGATAACATGAACAACTCAAATCCTCGCTCTACTTATACATCTTGATGAGATCCACTAGGTCAGCCAACCTTTGTAATTCTCCTCCATCTCTCTTCATGTTATGACCTATTTTAATACCATTTTGGATGTGATGCAAAATTATATTTTTGTGTGTATGGTTGCTATGTCATGGTTTTGTTGAGATACATATGTTTATGCATATATATATATATATATATATATATATATATATATATATATATATATATATATATATATATATATATATATATATATATATATATATATATATATATGTTTATGTTTGGTTTCTTTGAGATTGTACTTGATCATTCTTATGATGGAACATAATGGTAAGGGTCTCTGATGTGTTGATTAATTTTAAGTTGTGCTTGTGATTGTTGGTGTAGTGGGTTACTAACTCAATGATGTCCTTGATTAAGTTAATGTAGTGTTTATGTATAAATGTAATAATTTATTTACTTATTGATGTGCTAATTAATTTGTCATGACATATCTTGGTCATTGGAGTATGTAGAATTCAGTGTATGCAGAATTAGTTTTGCAAAATTGGCCATGTTGATGATGATAATGAATAAGATTTGAAAATGTTGCACCAATCTGAATTGGATCAATCATCATTTTCAAATCTTATTCATCAATCACCATCAACCATTTTCCAAGAGAAACACCTTTCTCTATATAAATCTTGGTTTACATTTCCTTGTAATCTAATTGGTAATTTGAAGCCATCAATGGAAACTTACAATCCTAAATAATTAGTATACCATTGATGGCTTCATAAATATTAAGTGAAATGGAGTTTTCTGATCTAGAACCCCCTTTGATGATGATCCTACCTAGTTCCACATAGACATGACATGTTCCTTAGAAGACTTTTAATCTCACAACAGCTGAGAAACATAAATGTAGGCATCATGGTCACAAATCACAATTCTTTATAGATACAACATAATTCAATGGTATACTCAGATGATGCAATGCAACCACTACTCTAGTGCAAAGTTGACACTGTAGGATACAAAAACCATAGATAATGATGGATTTTGGACCCTATCTTGATTGGTTTTTGGACCCTACAATGTCAACTTAGAACCAGAGGAGTAGTGGTTGTGTTGCATCATCTGGGTATACACTCAATTATGTTGTATCTCTAAAGAATTGTGACCATGTGTGATGCATACACTTATGTTTCTTAGTTGTTGTGTCCTAGGACCCCTTATGACCTCTTATGACCCTTTACGATCCCTAAGAATACATCTTAGAGGTCTTAAAGTGTCGTAAGGGGTCATAAGATGCTCCTAGGAGGGGCCAGATGAGCTTCCACCTTCATGTGGTTGACCCTATTAAGTAGAGAATGTTAAACTATTCTCAAAACAAAGAGAAGCTCAATATTTTAAGGTCTCACTCCATGCACAATATATATATATATATATATATATATATATATATATATATATATATATATATATATATATATATATATATATATATATATATATATATATATATATATATATATATATATATATATATATATATATATATATATATATATATATATATATATATAATAAAGCATAGCATCACAATTACAATGGTCATCAGAGAACGGCCGACAATAGAGTACTGGACACAATGGCTATCCATCGAAACACTCTGATAGATAGCTGTCACTTGCACAACATTTCCATTGCATGACCGTCGTAATTGTGACACCCATAATAATACCCGACGTCATTTTGACCACATCTCTTGCCATGATCATGGGCCCTTTTACCCTACACATTACAATGGTGTGCTCCACCGTAATTATGATATAAATCAAATTACGACTGACAAAAGAGCACTCGAGATGACGTCTATCTATCGAAACATGTTGACGGACAACCATCACTTACACAACATTTCCATCATGTGAACGTCATAATTTTGACAACAATAATAAGTCCTGATGACATTTTGACCATTTTTTACCATGTTGGTAGACCCTTTTACCCTACATATTGCGATGCTGCATTCTATCGCAATTATGACAGTCATCCTAGCCATCGGTGCTACTGACATAAAAAATGCAACGATGGTTAGTGTCGTTGGGTCAATGGTTTGGTGTCGGAATAGCAATAGATAGCAGTCAAGAAAATGACTCAAATGTACTAGTGGGTTTATGTGATTGATTTAGTGATTGTTAAAGTTTATTTGGTGTTGTCGGTAAATAGTGAATTGTGTTTAACCGAGTTAATCAGATAAAAGTTTTTAAGGTACATAGAATCAAGGATTACTGATTCAACCCCCTCTCTGTAATCCATCACATAGTTGATCCATGTGAGTGATCCATGCCACTAACTCCAATTGGTTGCTTTGAATTGATTTGTCCTTTAGTGGTGAGTAGGAATTAAGAGCTTTTATTTAATTTCTTTTAATTAATTACCATAGCCATATATTTAATGGTATTACATTAATTAATTGAACAAAAGGTAAGTTAAGGGATTTGATCAGATTAATGATGTTTTATGTTTAATTAAGGATCTTGATTATTTTTATGAATTATGTCAGTAATCAGATAATCAGACTAGCACAGTTATGGGGTTGGTCTCGAATTAGGGAAAATAGGGCCTTTGGTTAGATTAGCCCATTATAGGATGATTACATTTTCCCCTCTTTGAATTGATGTGTGAGAAATGTATTGATTCAAAGAAATGATGATGATATTGAATCAAATAACAACTTGATATGAAGTGATAAAAATATTCCTGATTTGGTGATTAAGAATTCTAAGTTCAAACAAAATTCAATTTGATTGAAGATGTGTAGCTATCGGTTCTAAACTTGATTGGAAAGGAACCAACCATATCGACTCCGAGCTTGATGGGATGAAGATCAATAAGAGCTAACTAGAATATTTAGTTTGATTTGGAGCAATGAAATTGAACATCTGAAAGATCATGATGATGACAAATAATCAATTTGATTAAGTGATGAAATTGATCAATGTAAAAAAGATGTCAAAAGCAATGAGGCTTGATATAATAGATTAACTAGTTTGATTTGATGTGATGAAACTGATTAATATTCACAAGATGTTTTGATTAGACATAGATAATCAACTTGATATGAGTCTTGATGAATTCAATTATCTGATACTTTCAACTTGATGGAATAAAATTGACATGCTCCTATTCGATTAATAAGATTGAGTAATTTGATATGGATCTTGATGAAATCACTCATTCCTAGATTGATGATGTGAGTTGATTGGAAAGCCTCAACTTGATATGGTTCCTGATGACGTTGATGCCCTTGGTGTTAAAATTTGATTAGATTCAATGATTGACTTGATGTCGTGAGCAAATTTGATTTGAATTCCTGATTGAATTTCAATAAGAAACTGATTAATTTAGGTATGATCATGCCCCTCGAGAGAGGAATCAAAATGATAATTGATGTGATCCCGATTCTAAATATTTATATTGATGTGAAACTGATATCAAATATCTTTGGATCATTGAGAATATGTTTTGGATCATGTAGAATCTGATTTGGGTTGATTGTGTTAATAGGAACATAGTTTGACCAAGTTTGACCACCTTAAAAGTAAGATTTGACCAAATTTGAATGATTTTGACCAAGATTTTGATGTTTTGACTTGATGTTATGGATTAGAAACAACTTTTTACAGCTTGTGATAAGCTTCCATAGCTTGTTTGACCCATTTTGACTAGCTTTGAACCCTGTTTGACCAATATTTGACCAAAATTCAGCATTGGTTGACTTTTGTTGAATTTCAAGTACCATTCATAAACATTTTGGAAGCATTCCGCATCATTTTTGTTCTTTTTCTAGCTTACTTTGCCCTTGGTCAACCACATTTTGACCATAGTTGACTTTTTCAAATTATTATTTTGTTCACTGATTTGGTTGCTCCTATTTCAATTTCAGTCCCGACATGTCATTATGGTACTAACTCTACAAAGTCACTTCTTGAGTTTAGTTGAGCAACTTACTGAGGAGGAGAGACGCGTTGTGGGATGCCTTGGTCTTTATAGCTTGATAGATTTACCTGACATCAGGGTAAATAGAATATGATACAAAACATTAATGCAATTAAGTCAATATTGGAAACCAATTGCAGGTATTCTATTTATATTAACGCCCACATCACAAAATGAGACCACTTTGTTGTATTTTGAGGTTTTTTAAAATTTTGATACCCAACTCATTTGTTCAATACCCAACTAATTTTTGCAGGTTTTGAGCAATGGAATGTACAAAAGTGCAATTCATCATCTAGTGAATATAGGTGAAGCATGATTCTCTGTACCGACATTTTACTACCCATCGCCTGATGCAATGATTTCTCCTACTCCATCGTTAGTCACTAGTGATAACCTTGCCCAGTATAGAAAGTTTACATATGAGGAATACTACCAGAAGTTTTGGAATACGACTTTGGAATGAAGTACATGCTTAAATTTTTTTACAGTTGATTCTACAAATGTACACCCAACAAAAAATGATGGTAACATGCAAGAATAACACTAATGTCACATATCCAAGCGGTTCTATTTCTATGACTTTTAGGTTCTCTTTTTCAGTATGACCAATTTTTTTTTGGTTTTTGACCACAAAATATGTAGATCATGAAGAACAAATGCTGAAACTTTGGCCAAACTCTATTGTATTTTCTAATTTTTGAAATTTGGTCAATGGCACATTTTGTAGGGAGCTTAGCCACATCCCTCTTTTTCTTTGTACTTCTTCATGTTTCAATAAATTGCAAGACCCTGGTGCAGACCCAACTTGCATTATCAAATATCTAATATTAATGTAATTTTTTTACTTTTCATCTTGACACTACTACATATGAAGGCACTTAAAGACATTTTTTAAAGACAATATTAATTTTTCATCTTAAATATTTAAAATTAAAAATTAAAAGTATTTAAATGGTCTTAAATTAAAAATTAAGACAAAATATCATGCATTTTTTAAGAATGGGGGGAAATAAATTTTTAGCAAGAGTTTTTTGTTTTGCTTATTTTGAGGGTCCTTTGTTAGGGTTAGTCATTTTCCCATTCCCATTGATTGATATTGAGATCTATCTAAGCAAGAAGAATGGAATGCAGACATGAAATCAGATGGTGACATTTGCAATGTTCCAGAATCCTCTATTGCTAGTAGCAAAGGGTGACTTGGCAGTGTCAAACCAGGACCAATACAAAAAATTGAAGGGCGTAGGTAATAGAGGATGAAATATGGTCAAATCTCTAAACATTCTCAGGCTCACAAATGTTACAAAATACTTTTCCAATGTTTTCACTAGGGCTTTGCACCTTAGTGTCGCTCAACAAGTCCATCCCCAATTGGGATTTGTAAGGACTAACCTTCCGACACAGATGTCACATCAACTTTGGTATTAAAGTCTAATATGTTGATCAACAATTCAAAGGTTGAATGCATGATTCAATAAGATATAAATAGACTCCATATAAAATAAGAATAACACAAGTACAAATTTTTGACCCAATTATCAAAATGATAAAGCATACCTATGTGTCCAAAGATAAGTGGGATGTTGACCATCTGTCGAATGTCCTAAAAAATCACAATAAGAGATATTACATAAACTCAATAAAAGTTAAGACCAACTTCTTAAATCATATCAATGAAAGATAAAGATTAGACCAAAAATGAACTTCCTTATCTAATGTCAAAAGTAAATGACAAAATTACCAAATACCACTAGGTCAAATAGATAGGAGCATAGCATACTATAAAAAAAATCCTTTCCTAAAAGAAGCTTCAATCACTAGTTCACATAAATCATCAAGGGGGTGAGAATATTGTGGGAGTGCATTTCCACCCTACCACAAAGCAATTATGCTTCCCCAGAAACTTTCCTGACATGAAAAATACCCAGCCCAGCTAGAGGTAGTCTAACAAAGTAGAATTGACTAAAGTAATGGAACATGTGCTCCATGATACATTAAAGTTTAATTCTCAATAGACATATCGTGGACTCTCAAAAAAATTCCTTGTAAAAGTGTTTCCATTTCACACATGTGGAATATATTGTGCAAATATTCTCACTTAATTCATGGAACATAATGATTCATGGGTGCATTCAACATACATATAAAAACATAAGTAAAATCCTTCTCTTAACTATCAAAACATGTCAAGCTCATAATTCCACACATATTTCTATGGGTTCAAATGGTAAGTATAACATGGATTCATCATAATACATGGAGAAAACTCAAGAATACATCTATGTATTAGTAATATATGCAATTCTCTACTATAACAAATAAACAATCATCATTCACTTGACTGTCAGAATTTTTAAATCAAACCTTTTCCTCTTTTATTAAGGTACACACTCAGGCCATTAAGGGAATTTTGTCATATCAAATAGCTATGTTATTTCCACATACTGAAATAGAACATTCCTACAATTGAACTTTTGACCTCTCCTCCAATACATCAACAAGTACAAAAAAATAAGTGACCAAATCAAAGAATATGGTCTTGTGTCTATTACTAAGAAATCAATGATAAACAAATTATTCATACAAGAAAATAAACACAGTCATTAAAGACATGGAAACCTAAAACCAAAAAATAGATCTGCTTTAACTCATAGAGAAATCTTAAAGTTCGTTTAATATAGTTCAATTTCCAAGGACACTGGGAACTTCCTAAATGAGTTCGGTCATAAGAGATTTGCAAATTAACAAATAGTGATTCCACACTAATTCTCAGTTTGACGAACCTATATTTGGTTGTGGGACGTCAAATTCTATAGGCTGAACATTTAAAATTGACAACGAACTTATATTATATGAGAAAGAACTTACAATTCATGATAGCACAAAAATAAAAGAATTCCACAGTGCTAGACTCCAACAATTTGCAGTGACTACCAAATAAAAGAAAATAATTTTTTTAAAAAATTTCTAAATACATCGACAAATCAATCCATTTCAAGAAATAATAACTTGGAAGGACATTTATTTGAACTGATGCTCCTCAAATCCCCAAAAATATTGAATTGATGGAGAAGTAAAACTAGGTTGTTTAAATACTTATATATTCTTGTAAAATGTGAAAGAGACCTCCCCCTTATTTACATGTCTAAAATCTCATAGTGCAAGATATCAATAAAATTTTATGAAGTAAAAATCAATTCATATCAAAGAGAGACAATAAACTTCAGAGAGGACAACAAATTGCAAATCTAAGTGGTAATCCTTTTGATGTCATAATAATCACAGTTTTCCTTATTAAAAATTTATTAATATCAAGTAACAAAGACTATATCAAATGATTATGGAAGATGACCTCATTAAGATAGGTAGCAATCAAACTTTTGTTAGGAATGGGAACACTGAGAGGGGGGGGGGGTTGAATCAGTGTTCTATATAATATGACTTTTTCTGAACTCTTGATTTTTAACTTTATTGCTTAAGTATTCAACTGGATATCAATTCAAGTAAGATAAGAAACCATAACACATAACACACAATGTGATTATGGGGAAACCCAAATAGGTAAAATCCCCGGTGGAAATTGACACCCACTAAGAACTACACTAGTGTTTTATGATCCTTGTTAGAAGATCTTGCAACCCTGTTAGGAGTTGATCTTTACAATGCTTTTAGTATAGTGACTTGGTCAAAGGTCAGACCCTATTAAGATTGTTTTACAATAACCCTATTAGGGGTGGGGACACACTGTCCTAGAGCTCATTTCTCAAGTGGTGAAGGCTACAACATTCTAGATTTCAGATACACACTATATCTGCAAGGTGAATTGGTGCTGTGACACTGCTTGTCTGATCAATTCCTTTGGTGCGCTAATGCTTTAACCTCTTGTAAAGCTCTATGACATTCTATCTGCTCTTCACATACTTGTGCTCTACTCCTATCAACTGTATTTCACATGTCATACCTAATTACAAGAGCGCATGTCTTATTTATATGCGCATACAAAACTATTCATCAAGTCGGCCTATAACTAATTACATAAAACACTTCCAAATGAATTGGCTCAAGCGCATTTACATATAATAAAATTAACATGTCTATGACCTAAATACAATAGGTGCATATCCTTTGCAAAACAATATTATGATTGCTAACCAAAATACAAATAGTCAGCTCCATACTCTGTTATGTTCTTCTGCTCACTGACTGTGACTCTTCAAGTAGATGTATCTTCATCATACTGACTCATCTGATCATGCACTCTTAGAATTAGCATGACTACATACTAACCAGATTACCTTCAAGGGAACATGTCATAACTCTATCATATGCATGTGCGTTGATGCTCTATTCCTCTGGTGCTCTGCTAATTGTCCAGTCTTCCACATTTAGCCATATTTATGATCTTCTAAGTTATGTGTTGAATCCAAAAATTCATATGACTTTGTTTCCATAATGAAAAAAATAAATAATAGTCATATGCATCAGTATAGTCAACTTTCCAACAATCTCCCCCTTTTTCATTAATGGCAACAAAGGAATATGGTGAAGTTACTAACTGTATCCTATACAAAATTTTCTAACATATACTCTAACTTATATCTCCCTTTTACTATATACTATACTCCCCTTTACATCATATACAAATCTCCATATTCTCTCTTCTATATACTATACTCCCCCTTTGACATTAATGACAAAGGTTCTCAAAAAGTGTATCTACAAGTACTTACAAGGTGAGTACATCCGGATATGCTATCTTAAAGTTCTGGATCTCTTGCTGCCAAAACACTGTCAATGCATTTATAGTCTGGAGATGGGCACACAAAGCATATGTCAACTTCTCTTCTCCATATTCTCCAAATCTAAACTCAAACCTTGATCATATGTCACCATAGTGGCATCGATCTCCTTGATGTTCTGGTTCAATACATCTAATGAGGGTGCAAGAGCATTTCTTAGCTGTCTTTGCCTTGCCCTTATCTTGGAAATTTCTTTCTCTACCTTTTCTATTTTGTCCACTTGTCCTTGGTACACATTGTTACAAATATTTATATCAGAGGATGGATCTTCTATTGATTTCCTCACTGTGTCTATCATAGCTTTTTCTTCCTAGATTTTCTTGTAGAGATCTACAATCAGCTTATCCTGGTTCATACAATTTGCTATGATTTTTCTTCCTTTAACTACAAAGTCTTTTAACAAGGCTTGACCACCCTTCAAAGAGCTAAGGTCAAGTGCAAAGTTCCCTACCAGTTCACTCAATCTCTTCTTATGATATTTCTCTTTTGCCACCTTGGATGCAGATTCTTCAAGGCTAGAAAAGTTTGCTTTGAAACATGTCATAATGGAGCTAACATCATCTATTGATTGTATGCTTGACACTTTCTTGTTTGTAGGCAATAGGCTGTTCAAAATGTTGATTGATTCAACAAACAATGGATTCCTCAGAACTTGTTTTTCTTTTTCCTTCTCCATTGCAAGCACACTCCTTTTTATTAAGTCTTCTTCTCCCCATGAGTTTAGACTTGTAGTGTCAGGAGTCAAACTTGACAACAATGATGTTGATGGTTTTGGGGTAAGGAGTGAACTTTGACTAACATCCATTACCTTAGTCTTTACAATCACATGTTCATATTTCTTTTCTGTATCCTCTTCCTCTTTTTCTTCTTCCTTTTCCTCTTCATTTTCTTTCTCTTTTTCTTCTTCTTTCTCCTCTTCTTCCTCTTGTCATGTCAAGTCCTCAATTTGAATTTCCTCTTGTTTCTTTGGTGAATTATCACCACAAAGAGTTTCTGCTTCCTCAGTGCTCATGAATGCCTCTTCGAACTTATCCAAGTCCTTATCTATGGCCTCCATAGATATTTCAACATTATCTATCATTATTGTGTCTTTCTTAACTTCAAGCATGGGCGTAGTTACCATTGCCTCTGTGGGTGCATTTACTATGGGCACCGAGTCCTATGGACCTATCATAGGTGCATTTGTGACCTCAACTTCTTTGGCTTGTTCAATAGGTGCTTGAGTTGTGGGCGCAAATGTTGGTTGCATGCGTTGTTCTAGGAACACCTTCTCAAAGGATTTTTCTATTTCCTTGGTAATCAACTCATAATCCTTATTCATAATGTGAAGGGTTCTCATCTTAGTTTTGAGGTGTGGCTTCACCAAACCTAGTAGCAATATTTTCTCATCAATTGAACATACTGGAAGGTTATCATCTAGTGTCTTTTTTCTTATTATGTAATCTTCCTATGTTGCTTGTCTTTTCAAGGTATCCAAAATTTCCCAAACTTTATCTGGAATCACTGTCTTCAGTTCTAGCACAGTATTCTTGAATTTTTGATGCACGAGCATCTCGGGTCCTTGGCAATCCCATGTCACCAAAAAGAGTTTGAAGTTTGTTTGTGTTGCTCAATTCCTTCTTTGACTGAGTTGGTCATTAGTTAGTTGATTTCCTTTGGTTACCGAGGATGGTCAGTTATCTCTTGGGTGGTCAGTTATTTCTCTAGTGCTCATCAGTGCTTGTGTGTTGCTCGGTCATATTTGCTTACTGAGTAGTTTATTTTGAGTTTCTGTTGAGGCTAACTTGTGCATTGATTATGGGTTGCAGAGTTAATGCTGGTATCCATCAATGGGAAGTGCGTGGTCCCAGATCTGACCATTTCTTCCATTGATTATGGATCTGAAGGCTGACTAAGTTCAGTAGCCTCTTGTATAAATGTAATTGTTTGGTTAGAGTTTAGGGAGTAAGTTTTGGATAGAAGTAAGAAGTTTTTAGATTGGAGATTATTTGCAGATCCTCGCATGTTTGAGGACTTTTTTAATTAATTGTAATATAAGGCCGTAACTAAGAAGGCCTTACAACCCGACATGTATGAGTCTATTTGATGAAAATTAATGAAAGATCTGGCATTCTCTCTCTCTCACTGTGTTGTTATTTTCTTCCATGTGTTGTTGGGCAGGCTGGATCATTAGGGTGTGCCATTGTTTGGCCCCTCTTGAACCCAACCTTGTGTCAGGTGGTATCAGAGTGAGGTGAGATCTAGATCTAGGTCTGTGGATCTAGGTTTGTAGGTTCCTTCTTGCGAAACCCTAATTGAATTGTTGTGGGGTAGCAGATTGCGATCTGACCTGCAATTATAGAGGATTTCCAAGATGGTTCATGGGAGGCAAGATGTAGATCTAGGATTGGTAGATATGCTAAGACAAATTGCTACTAGATTAGAAGCTGTTGAGACAGCCCAAAAAAGAGGCAGACATCTTGAGGATGTTAGTGATGATGAAGTTGAGGTGGAACAAGCTGATGTAGAACTTGCACTTGTGATGGATTAGGGTGAAGAAAGATTCTTGAAGGCTTTGACAAGTTTGAAGTCTACACCACATTTCAATCCTTCTGAGTATGGTCAAAAATTGGATTTTGATGAATTGGTAGATTAGATCACTAAGATGGAAAAGTATTTTGAGTATGAAAACATTCCTGAAGACAAGAAAGTAAAGATTGCAAGCACAAAGTTGAAAAGTCATGCATCCTTATGGTGGGAACATCTATAGTTGGATAGAAAAAGGAAAGGCAAAGAAAAAATCAAGGTATGGAATAAAATGGTGAATAAGTTAAAAAGAAAGTTCTTACCTTGTGATTATTAGATTAACCTAGTTTGGTGAATGCAAAGTTTAAGGTAGAAAGATAGCTTGATAAAGGAATATACTAAGGAATTCTATAGATTAGATATCAGATTTGGACATGATGAAGATGATGTGGAAAGAATTGCTAGATACCTGAATGGTTTGAGAATTTCCATCCAAGAGGAAATCAGTTTGGTCAAATTAGAGAACATTGAAGAGGCTTATCAATTTGCATTGAAAGCTGAGGAGAAATTGAATAAGAGACATGAGCAAAGACAAAGAGGAAGAGGTGGTAGATTCCCTAGAGGAAGAGGTAGATCTAATGGTGAAAATGGTAGATCTGAACTTGAAAAGACAAGTCTGGATAAAGGCAAGACCGAGTGGAAAGGTGAAAGTTCATCTAGAGGTAGAGGTAGTAACTACCGAGGTGGTTATAGCAGAGGGATTTTCTGAGGAACTTGTTACAATTGTGGAGAAGAAGGACATAGATCCTTTGAATGCACATAGGCTAGTAAGAAGGCTGGTAGTAGTAGAAATGCTTTGGTGCAAGAAGAGTCACCGAATGAACCTGAGAAGGAAAATAACTTGATGGTAAGGAGAGCACTATGGAATGAGAGTAAAAAGGAAGATCCAGTATGGAAAAGTTTGTTCAAGACCAAATGTAGAGTTTCTGACAAAGTTTGGAAGGTAATCATTGACAGTGGTAGCTCGGAGAATCTGGCATTTGAGGAAATGGTCACAAAGTTGCAGTTGAAAAGGTTGGAACATCTGAAGCCCTATCAAATTTCATGGATCAAAGATGAGCATACACTCTTGGTAAGTGAACAATGTTATGTGAGTTTGAAAATTAGAAAGTAATATGATAAGGTGTTGTGTGATATCATGCCTATGGATTTTTGTCATATTTTGTTGGGTAGACCTTGGCAATATGATAGACATGCTATATATGATGGGAGATTGCATAAGTATACTATTGTGGTTGATGGAAAGAAACAAATCTTGTTACCTTTGATGGAAGAACCTATTAGTAATGTTTTCACATCTGTGAAATTTTTCTTGATGGAAGGAATTTTGTTAAGGATTTGAAAAAGAGTGATGTATGTTTTGCTGTGATTCCTAAAAAATCAAGTAAGAAAATAGAGGACAGTGTTCCTGAGGAGATTGATAAGTTACTTACCAAATATAGTGAAATCATTTTTGATAATGTCTCTGATGGTTTGCCACCGAAAAGAAGCATTGATCATTGTATGGATCTAATCCCTAGAGCTAGTTTACCGAATAAGGCACCTCATTGGTTAACACCAACGAGAATCAAGAATTGAACCGACATATTCAAGAGTTGCTGGAGAAAGGTTTGATCAGAGAAAGTTTGAGTCCCTATGCAATACCTGCTATATTGGCACTGAAGAAGAATGGAGAATGGTGAAAGTGTTTATTGATTCCAGAGAAATCAATATGATAACAGTGAAGTATAGGTTTCCTATACCGAGAATGGATGATATAATGGATAGTTTGACGAGAGCGAAGTATTTTACCAAAATTGATTTGAAAAGTGGGTATCATCAAATCAAAATCAGAGAAGGTGATGAATGGAAGATTGCTTTCAAGAGAAAAGAAGGTTTGTATGAGTGGTTGGTTATGCCTTTTGGTTTAACTAATGCACCGAGTACTTTTATGAGGCTGATGAATGAAGTTTTGAAGAAATTCTTGGGTAAGTTTGTGATTGTATATCTTGATGATATTTTGATATTCAGTAAGACTAGAGAACAACATTTGTTGCATGTTAGACATTGTGCATTTGGGATTTGTGATTTTAGCTGATGGTTTGAAAATGGATCCTAGAAAGGTTGAAGCTATTTTGAATTGGCCTACACTTGTGAATGCTAGTGAGGTAAGAACATTTCATGGTTTGGAAAGTTTTTACTGAAAGTTCATAAGGAATTTTAGTTCAATTTGTAATGCTATGATTGAGACTATGAGAGGAGATAAAAGGGAATTCAAGTGGACACATGGAACTAATAAAAGTTTTGAGACTTTAAAGAAGAAGGTTGCTGAATTGCCTATTTTGGCATTGCTTGATTTCAGTAAGGTATTTCAAGTGGAATGTGATGCAAGTGGTAGTGCTATTGGAGCTGTGTTGAGTCAAGAAGGTAAACCTATTGCTTTCTTTCATGAAAAGTTGAATGATGCTAGAAGGAAATATTCTGTGTATGATCAAGAATTCTATGCTATTGTTCAAGCATTGAATAAATGGAGACATTATTTGATACTGAGTGAATTTGTGTTGTATACCAATCATAAGGCTTTACAATATTTGGGTAGTTAGAATAAGTTGAATCAGAGACATATGAAATGGGTTTAGTATTTGTAGAGTTATACATTTGTGATAAAGCATAAGAGTGGAGTCACTAACCGAGTTGCTGATGCATTGAGTAGAAGAAGATCTTTGATGACCGAGATGAAAATTTAAGTTCTTGGTTTTGATGAGATGAAAGATTCTTACGAGTTTGATCCTAATTTTTTTGAGCCATGGAGAAAGTGCAGAGCACCTATTCAAGATCAACATGATACTAAATGGGATGAATATTTTATTCAGGAAGGTATTTTGTTTAAAGGTATTCAGTTGTGTATACCGAGAGGAGTAATGAGAAACAATTTGATAAAGGAAAAACATAGTAGTGGTTTGGCTGGACATTTTGGTATTGATAAGACATGGAATTTGCTTAAGGAGAAATACTTTTGGCCGCAATTGTATAAAGATGTTTATAAATTTGTGAAAAGTTGTGGAGCTTGTCAAGTTGCAAAAGGAGTAAGTCAAAATACTGGATTGTATACACTGATTGTTGTACTTGAGAAACCTTGGAGTGACTTCAGTATGGATTTTGTTCTTGGCTTATTGAAGATAGTAAGAGCTAATGATTCTATATTTGTTGTTGTGGATAGATTTTCTAAGATTGCACATTTTATACCCTATAGAAAGACATCAGATGTAGTACATGTAGCAGATATTTTCTTTAAGGAAAAAGTCAGATTGAATGGATTACTGAGGAGTATTATCTCTGACTGAGATAGTAAATTTGTTGGATATTTTTGGAAAACCCTTTGGAAGAAGTTTGGCACTGAGTTGAAATATAGTTCTACATTTCACCCACAAATCGATGGATAGATAGAAGTTGTCAACAAAAGTTTGGGAAATCTTTTGAGATGTTTAGTTGGAGACACATAGTAATTGGGATTCAATGTTGGCACAAGCAGAGTTTGCATACAATAATTTAGTGAACAGGAGTATTGGGAAAGTATCATTTGAGATTGTGAATGGCATATAGTTGAGATGTATATCTGATTTAAGGGATATTGCTGATGAAAGTAAGAGAAGTGCTGAAGGAGTGAAATTTGCTAAGTACATGAAGACATTGGATGAAGATGTGAAGCTAAAGCTGGAAGACAGTAATCAGAAATGAAAAGACATAGCTAATAGATCAAGGAGACATAAAATTTTTGATGTTGGTGATGAAGTGATGGTTCATTTGAAGAAAGGCTGGTTTCTTGTTGGAACATATGGGAAGCTGAAGATGAAGACATTTTGACCTTGCAAGATTTTGAGGAAATTTGACAGTGCAAATGCATATGAGATTGAATTACCTGATGTCATGGACATATCACCGATTTTCAACATTACTGATTTGTATGAGTATCATGAACTTGATGAAGACATGGCAATACCAATGAAATATCCTAGGAAGTAGAAAGAGGAAGTTGAGTAGATTTTAGAGAAAAGATTTGGCAAGAGTACAAGAGGAAAACAATATATGGAATATCTGGTAAAATGGAAGAATAGACCAATTGAAGACATGGCTTTCACAGTCTGAGTTGGATGCAGCTCGGACCATACCTATTTCATGATTCAAAGAATCATTTCAAATAACCCTAGGTGTCTGATGCAGGAGCATCTCGGGTCCTTGGCAATCCCGTGTCACCAAAAAGAGTTTGAAGTTTGCCTGTGTTGCTTAGTTCCTTCTTTGATAGAGTTGGTCGGTAGTTGGTTGGTTTCCTTTGGTTACCAAGGATGGTTGGTTATCTCCTAGGTGGTCGGTTGTTTCTCTGGCACTCATTAGTGCTTGTCTTTTGCTTCATCATCCTTGCTTACTGAGTAGTTTATTTTGAGTTTCTGTTGAGGCTGACTGGTGCATTGATTATGGGTCATAGAGTTAATGTTGGTATCCATCATTGGGAAGAATGTGGTCCCAGATCTGACCATTTCTTCTATTGATTATGGATTTGAAGGCCGACTTAGTTCAGTAGCCTCTTGTATAAATGTAGTTGTTTGGTTAGAGTTTAAGGAGTTAATTTTGGATAGAAGTTAGAAGTTTTTAGATTGGAGATTTTTCATAGATCCTCGCATGTTTGAGGACTTCTATAATTATTTGTAATATCAGGCTATAATCAGGAAGGCCTTACATCCCAGCATGTATGAGTCTATTTCATGAAAATTAATGAAAGATATGGCATTCTCTCTCTCACTATGTTGTTATTTGCTTCCACGTGTTGTTGAGTAGGTTGGATCATTAGGGTGTGCCATTGTTTGGCCCCTCTTGACCCCAACCTTGCATCAATTTTATCATATGTTTGATCAACATATCATGGATCTCAGACTTGTCAATCTCATGATATCTATCATAGAACTTTGATATCTGATCAAGTCTACCTTCATCTACCACTCTAGTTCTCAACACTTGTAAACTTGGTAAGAATCCTACCTCAGGAGGTGATTGCACATTTTTGCCTCTCCTTCTTGTGGCTCTCACTGATGGATGACTTGTAACTATTTGCTTCTTCCTCTTAGGTACCTTAGGAGATGCTTCAGTGGACTCCAAGTCAATTGTGACTGTGGGCACAAGGCTGATATCATATGTCTTACTCTCTTTTTCCTTTGGATAATCAATTTTCTCAATTTTTACTTTCTTCATCTTAGGATCATCAGTCTTCTCTATCTTGGCTTCCATAGTGGATGTGCTCTCAATTTTCATGGCTATCTTAGCTTCTCTAGCTTTATCTAGGTTAGCCTGAGTGATACCATGAATCATAAGTATCTCTGATGTTATTTTAGAGGCTTTCCTCTTGGTCACTACACTGTTTAGGACTGCATCTACCTATCTGGTTTTCTCCTCATATGTTCCCCATCTAGGCTCATTTGGATCCTTGGGCACTATAAGGAGGACTTGTGCATATGCTTCTAAGACTTGTTCCTCCACTTCATAACCAAGTGGATGAATCCACTTAGTTCTAGGCTCAACAACTTCCATACAAGTTATGTTTGTTTCTACCATAAAACAAATACTATCCTTATACTTTTCAACTATGCTTTCAGGTATCCTATACCTCATCTACATCCTTATCCTAAATGTTTTTAGTTCTAATTCCATGAAGTATTTAAGGGTGCTCTCTGATGATGCCTTGAAAGAAATTTGAGGCATTGTGGGAATAGTCGTAACTAGATAAAGGTCTGATACTTTTCCAACTATATAGAAGTATATATAGATTATTAGAGATCCAAACCTGAATATCTTACTCTTATCATGCTTAATTGCCTTGATATTGTCCACCAATTATGTGTGCAAGATGTCACATAGATTGAATTCACTATTCTCTTTTACAATCCTGATGGCTACCAGAATAGCGGCCGTGGACACGCTATTGACCTTGTTGGCATGTTGGAACTTGTATCCAAGTATCATGGACATCAATTTGATGTCTTTCTCCTTAATCGACTCAATTTTCATGCCACACTTATCATTGCGTGATTTCTAGGTTTACTCAACCAATTTTCTGATATCCTTGCTAGTGGGAAGGATGGTGCTAGTCTTGGGTAATCCAGTCATTTCATGGATTAGATCTGAGGTGATGCAAATTGGAACTTCAACTATCCAAAATAGGTCATCATGAATTCTTCTCAATAGGATCTTGATCCATTCAGATTCATAGAACTCATAAGCTGTAACATACTCTATAATGGGGTTGCCTTCCAACTGTGCGAACTCATCAGTGAATGTCTTGTCTAGATTCATCATATTTTCCATGTGCGCCCTGATTCTATCCAGTCCTATTGGTTCCTTTTTACAATAGATGTATGTTCGTATGTCTTCTATGTGCATAATGCCCATTGGGGTTCTAGAAAAGGCTCCTTCTAGGTCATCTAGGGTGGACTTGAAGGGATGCCTCTTAAACACATATCTTTTCCTTTCAACAATATCAAACACAATTCGTGTAGCCATGAATTACTTGATTTATTTCTTCACAGAGGTTTCCAAGGGTTTTTGGATTGTCACTTCTGAACTAGGGCTTCCAACAATCAATATTCCTTCTTTGCTGACAAATTCAATTGCAATGCTTTATAACTTAATTGCTAGTACTCCTATGATCTCCAAGAACTTAATCTTGATTGAAAATGAGTGATTAGTGAATCTTCATTACTATAAAGTGGATTTATACCATTAATGCTTGCCACGTAAACATAGAATACAACTGTGAATTTCATTCTTCTTCTCTACTAACAATCAAATAGTGCACTCTTGCATACTACATCACATAGTCTCCAAATGATTATAGTCCAAGGTGCATACTCTGAGGGTGAGTATGTTAGGAATGGGAACATTGAGAGGGGGGGGTGAATCAGTGTTCATTGTATTTTATCTTTTTGCTTTAATCTTTAAACTGAACTTAAATGCTTAAGAATTGAATTAAACATTCACATTAACATGCAACATGAAATCAACACATGATACCAATATGGTTATAGGGAAACCCAAATAGGTAAAAACCCCAGTGGGAATTGACACCCACTAATATTCTGTACTAGTGTTTTGTGATCCTTGTTAGAAGATCCTTAACCCTGTTAGGAGTTTCTTTACAATGCATTAAGTACAGTAGACCTTGTCAAGGGTAGGACCCTATTAGGATTATTTTACAATAGTCCCTATTAGGGGAGTGGATGCACTATCCTAGAGCTCACTGCTCAAGTGGTGAAGGCTACAACCTTCTGATCTCAGATACACACTATATCTGCTAGATGAACTATTACTGTGACACTGCTTATCAGATTAGTTCCTTTAATGCACTGATGCTTTGACCTCTTGCAAAGCTCTAATACATCTTATAGACTATTTTCACACTTTTTCTCTACTTATCACAACTCTATCTCAACTTCCATACCGAATACAATGGGTGCACCTTATATTTATATGTGCATACAGAATAAACAACTAGGTTGGCCCTTAAACCTATTACATACAATGCTTCCAAATGAATTGGCTCAAGCATGTTTATAAACAAACATATATACATGTCACTAACCTAATTACAATAGGCACATAGCCTTTACATCATTAGATTATAATCGCAACACAAAATGATAACAGTTGGCTGCATACTCTATTCTTCACTGGCACATATTGGCTGTGCAACTTCAACTACCTATATCTTCCTCATACTTGCATATCTGATTATGTACTCATAGACTAAGCATGAATATAGTCCAACCAACTTAACTTCCAGGGCACACACCATAAATTTTCCGTACGCACATGCACTGATGCTTTGAGTTGCAGGAACTCTGTACACTGTCCAGTCTTCAACACTTAACCAATTTTTGATCTTCTCATCAAGTGCGCTGAATCCAAACCACTATATGACTTTTTTTTCCATAATGACAACACTATATTAAGTCATATACATTAGTAAATCCAACTTTCCAATAGAGTATACTAGTCATGCGGGGGTCTAGAGATAATCTAGCTCCCCCTATGACTATGGAGGTCATTTAACCATAAATAGGAGGTGCACCCATTGTGGTTGCATCCTCACTGCAACTATTTCACCAACATTATCTGACTTTTCTTCCTTCCAAATCAAGCTCACATCTTCTGTAGCTTTCATAAACTTGACTTCTCCTGCTTCATCCAATATTGATCCTTTTGACTTTTTAGGGCTTTCCTGTCTCTGTGCTTTTGATCTAAAAAAATTTGAGCTGTGTCGAGCCTTGTTGCATGAGTGACAAATGACTGGAGGCCTTATATTCTTAGCGCATTGATGTGAGTTACCATTTTTCACTATCTAGCTGAATGACCATTATAGTTACATATCTGACATGTAATGTTCTAAGGACTTCTAACATTTTTCTGAGAATGATTTCTTTGACTTTGCTGATTCTGATTTCTTTGACTTGATCTACAATTCATAGCTCTATGACCAAAATTATTGCATGAATAACAGTAACCATTAAAGGGTCTTACCTCTTTACAATCTCTTGCTATATGTCCATGCTTGTTATAGGCATAACAAGTTTTTTTTATTGGTTTGCACTCATCTTTAGATGGTTTTGATTTAGCTTCAGTATGATCTTTAGTCTTCTTAGGTTCTTTAGGAGATTTCATTCTATCTCGCATAGCATCAATCTGAACTTGGGCTTCATTAAATCCAATACCAGTGGTATCTCCCTTTAGCTTCTGAGCATACAATTGTGAGTCTATTAGATCCTTGGTTGTGTGCAACTTGTCAATATGATTCTTTGCTTTAGTCAATTCAGATTCTATCCATTTCTTGATTTTTTCCAACTCCAATATTTTCATGTTTGCTTGCCTTAGTTCTTTATCCAATTGCTTATATTCTTTGATCTGTTCTTCATAGACTTATTGATTGTTAAGTAGATTTTCATCTAATTCTTCAATCTGATCCTTCAAAGATGTGTTTTCTTCATTCAAATTTTTGATCATTATCCCTAAGTCACTTGTAGAACAATCTTTCAAGTCCTTTCTTAATTTATTGATGATTACTTGAGAACCACTAACCTTGTCTTTCAGTTCTTCAATTTTTTTCTCAGATCTATCAAGGTCTTCAAGAGCTACTTCAAGATTCTTCTTCAGATGTTTCACTTCTTCCAAATCCATAATCTCCTCAAGTGGTTAAACTTTTCTTCAAAGGACCAAAGATCTTATACCAATTGTTAGGAATGGGAAAACTAAGAGGGGGGGGGGGGGGGGTGAATCAGTGTTCTATATAATATTACTTTTTCTAAACTCTTAAATCTTAACTTTATTGCTTAAGTATTGAACTGAATATCAATGAAAGTAAGATAAGAAACCATAAAAAATAACACAATGTGATTACAGGGAAACCCAAATAGGTAAAAACCCCAGTGGGAATTGACACCTACTAAGAACTGCACTAGTGTTTTATGATCCCTGTTAGAAGATCTTGCAACCTTGTTAGGAGTTGATCTTTACAATGGTTTTAGTATAGTGACCTGGTCAAAGGTTAGACCCTGTTAGGAGTATTTTACAATAACCCTATTAGGGGTGGGGACACACTATCCTAGAGATCACTTCTCAAGTGGTGAAGGCTACAACCTTCTAGATCTCAGATACACACTATATCTGCAAGGTGAACTAGTGCTATGACATTGCTTGTATGATCAGTTCCTTTGGTGTGCTGATGCTTTAACCTCTTGTATATATATATGAATTTCTATCTACTCTTTGCATACTTCTTCTCTACTCCTATCAACTATATTTCACATGTCATACCTAATTACAAGAGCACATGTCTTATTTATATGCGCAAACAAAACTATTCATCAAGTCAGCCTATAACTAATTACATACAGCGGTTCCAAATGAATTGGCTCAAGTGTGTTTACATATAATCAAATTAACATTTCTATGTACTAAATACAATAGGTGCATATCCTTTACAAAACAATATTATGATCGCTAACCAAAATACAAACAGTCGGCTCCATACTCTATTTTGTTCTTTCACTCATTGACTGTGACTCTTCAATTGGCTGTATCTTCATCATAGTGACTCATCTGATCATGCGCTCTTAGAATTAGCATGAATACATAATAACCAGCTTATCTTCAAGGGAACATGTCATAAATTTGTCATACGCATGTGCGTTGATGCTTTGTTCCTTTGGTGCTTTGCTAACTGTCCAGTCTTCCATGCTTAGCCATATTTCTGATCTTCTAAGTTATGCGCTAACTCCAAAACTTCATATGAATTTGTTTCCATAATGAAAACACTAAATCATAGTCATATGCATCAGTATAGTCAACTTGCCAACAACTTTCACATTATTAGATTGGTGACCATGTTAGTTAGCGAACACAAGACAATATTAAAACTACAAGTGATCATCCTAATTAAGAATTTTTTAACAATCATAGTAATTAACAAGAAGTGATATGTCTATATCAAAGCCTATATGTTTCTCAAGCATGAAGTAGAAAGTATTAAATCATCTTTATCGCTACCAGGAAAGTATATCAAACAATGTTTACTAATCACCAATTAGTTATCCACTAAGAGGTGTGATTTCCATAGATAATTCAATTTGTACAATGAAGAGATGAAACCATTCATCTTTGATGCATATAAAAGAGACATTGGTGACACTCCAATGGTATTTAGAGAATATTTTATTCTAATATGGAATTCTAAAATACATGCTCAAATTGAGCTACATATCTAGAGGCTAGAGACCCATAATTTAAAAGGAACTATAATCAGGAGTAATGCCAAATATTGCCACAAAAAGGAAAAATGACCCATCAATGACACTTCAACTAAATTGTGAAATGAAGTTGTCAAACATGATATCCAAGAAAACTTAAACATAAAAAAGTATGAATCTACCATGTGTACTTGGTAGGAGAGATGAGGAGGCTCTATAGATTTGACAAAGACTTTAAAAGGTTTGATCCAGTAAAAAAAAAAATTGTGTTTATCCTAGTTGTGAATGGGATTGTGGCTTTAAGAAGAAAATGGTAGATTTGGTTTGGATAAAAAAAAATTGTTCCAAGAAGAGTGTTTATTGACGCCAACAACCTATTCATAAATAAACACATAAGTTTAAAAATCTATAGAGACCATCAATACACCTCAAAATTTCTAGAAAGTCTGAGATTTAATCAAAGAAAATATAATGCTTTCATTCAAGTGAAACTAACATTTTCATTTCATAGAGCCAACATAATTGCAAAACAATAACAAATAAGAACTTGGAAAGGAACAATGTAAATCTGAAAATTTTGTGACTCTTCAAGCTTTTTCCCAAATAGATTCTATGTCTCAGCCTTGTGCCCCACTTTTCCAAAGCCTTTGTCCCCTTCTTGTCATGAATTTACCAACCTCTAATTATATATATATTTTTCCTATAGTTTCAATCTTTCTACTAAGGATTCATTCATGCCATGATACTAGCATGCAAGCTTCCGTTTATTTAAAATCTTGTCCCCTTTTCTACACTCGCACCATTGTGTTAATGCTAGAAAAGTGGTAGTCTCCACTCCCTGAAATTGATTGTTACACTTTTGCATTAATATCACAATCCTTATCACCAAATCATCACACACGATACAAATTTAATTGTTACTCAAAATGACATTTAAGATTACCAATTCCAATGTTTCCTCTTCCACTGCTACATTTAGTGTTGATTTAGGGAAAGATAGGTAGTTTTGGTTTAAGAGAAATGGGTTGTTACATCCTCCCCCCCTTAAATAATGCATCATCTTGATGCATCAATTTAACTTGCAACCATATTCAAGGAAAAATAAAGAAATTCACATTTCACAAGATTTATAATATAACTTCCATTATTCAAAAGTTTAAGATAATGCATAAACCAACTTTCATTTTTTTAGCATAAATAAACAAGATTCAAATTCATTCACTTAAATGAAATCTAATTTTCATTTGAAATACATTCTAGAAAAATCTACACGCATTGTCATAGAAATAAACTATTTCCAAGGCAATGTTAACACACATTTGAAGAAATCACATAATAAAATAAGCTTATCCAACATCAAAGACAATTTCTAGTGAGTGAGTGAATTCCATTACCACCTTATATTTTTACAAGGTTAGATTACCTCTCTCTGACAATATTTACCCTCTCTTATGATGTGTTGTTCCATCTATTCTATAAACATGAACAACACAAAAGCATTAGTTCATGTCATTATCAAATTAAATGAAAACCTAACATTCCCTTATCCCTACGCTTTTAGAAATAACTTACATAATACCCTTAAGTAGCAATAAAGTACACACATGTATCTGAGCTTAATGTAACATATTGTGACATCACATTGAATTGATCACATTTTTTGGATACTTTTTATTATTTCTGTCACACTCATATGTAGACACTCACAATATTTTTAGTTCAATTCTCATACCAATAGTTATGGAAAAAAAATTCAATGTCCAATATTCGTGAGTAAAGATAATCATTTGAAAATTGCTAATTTTCAACTAATAATCTCTAGATCATAAGTAAATAATTCATACCTACCAATTCAACATGTGGTACTCCTTATATGAATAAATCATCCATTCATCCTCACAAATCAACTAAAAATCTTAGTGGACCCAATTTTCCATTTATGTGACCTAGGCCCTCATGCCCATCTTGTCACAACAATATTCAAAGAAATATTTTTTAACTCATTTCATCATAGCATTTATATTTCATCTCTAAAAAAATATATGTCCTACAAGTATCACATCTTAATATGAATAAGCATTCACATTTTCATCAATTTAATGCTAGTGTACTTAATCTAAGCACAAGTATCCCAATACATCATGATATCTCATCACCATATAAATAAATACATCATGTATGTTATATATCTATAAAAATGCATCCAAAAACATAACGATAAAGGTCAATCGTGAAACAAGATACATAACTCTAATTGGACATTTGTCCTTCTATAAGTCCCTGTCTCCTAGAAGGCCATCTTGAGATGGGAGTGTGGACTGGATGCTTGTCCGTTCTGTTAGGGATTTTTCTTGTATGAATCACAGTGCTTGAATAACTATTTGAACACTATGTCACCTAATACCGATTCAGACAAAAGAAATGCCTAATTGATGAGGATTGGATAAGATACTCCATTTTTGAGCTCCACATGCTCAGGCAGGTTTTACCTTTGAATAATTACTGATTACATAGTATATATGGAAGTGGACACTAATTTTCTATTGACCTTTTATTGAACCAACTCACAAAATACTTTGCATATGACCAAAATCAACTGAATGCAAAACTTAACTAAACAAACCATGGTTGTAAAAATAGCAAAAATTAGTGAGACAAGGATTCTCATCCTTCTTCCTTTTAAGGACGGGCAACCTAGTGATTCACTCTTCAAGGAATCAACAAATATGAACTATATCACTTGGATACAGTTTCTTCAAAACATACAGATGATTTTTAAAAGTAAAAGTACTGGAAATGAAATAAAGTTTAATGCTTTAAAGACTATGAAAGATAACTTATAAGAAACAAACACTAAACCAGTGCCTAATCCAATGGGAAAAAGAGTTTAAATGCAAATCCATAGGGTTATTTTAAAAGAAATACAACAGTATGCCTTTCAAATAATCTGCAATCTGAATAGAATGCCTTACAAACTATTCAGTTAATCTAATATAATTACCATCAAAATCTCTACAAATAAGTTTACTCTCTGTAATTTGATAACAATAATTTTAATTCTCCCCTTGAGAAAAACTCATAATCAATTACACAAATTTCTTAACAACTAGTATATTTTAGATGCCTTAGAAATAAAACATATAAGAGGAAACATAAGATTAAAGAGACAACAATAATAGGAGATAGAAATTGCAGTGTATTTGTATTAAAATAGACTTGTAAATTACATATAAAAACTCATGCTCAAAAGCTCAGACACAAAATTTAGAAGTCTGCTCTGTAGCAATTATACTCAATTTTTTCTATTATCTTTCCAACTCCCTCCTCAAAAATGAGGTTACAACCTATATATACCGCTCAACCATCTTGGAATTCTCTTATCAATGAGAATGTAACAAGCTTTGGATGGTTGGAGCCCTAAACCTAAAAAGAATATAAGACAAAAATAGAAGAAATGCCCTCAGGTGGTGGAAAGACAAAAATATCTTGGACTATTTTGATCTTGGCTCGTTGATCATTGACACCTTTTTCTGTGGGTATTCATGATAGCTTCTTTGAGTTGTTGTGAGATATGGTGACCACCATTTCGACTAACTTACACCATTCTAATTGATAGCTTATCATCCCTGTGCTCTGAGGTTAGGTTTCAGGTACTCCAAGTGTCCTCTTTATTCATCATCCAGGATATCAAAGTCAAATGCAGTAGATTTTATCTTCTTGGGCCTTGTGAGCTCATCCCATGCAGTTATCTCTTCCTCTGTTGGCCATTTATAACTTTGAATATGCTACAGCTATGCCTTTTTCCTTTCCCATCTGGCATCTGTTATTAGCTTGACATCTGTATGAATTTGGTGAGCTCCATCTCTGCTTTTATGGATTCATCCAGAGTCATATTAAACCTCTCCATATCTGTTTCATTATTTTCATTAAGAAATGCCTCTTTCCTAGGCAAAAGAGGATCAAAATCCAATCTCCACTGGTCGAGACTCTTCATTGCACCATTTCCATCTTTAATGGGAGGAATGGACCTATTGAAATCTGAGCCAAACATGGCTATCTTAGCCTCAATCTGATTTGATTTACCTTTAAAAAGTGGCAGATTGGCCTTAACTCAATTTATCTCTTCACCAACCTGCAGGACAACCTTTGGAATATCTGTTCTTAAAGATTGCACAACTGCTAATCTTTCAAAAAGAGGTGCCCTTACTGACCAAGTTACATAATAGACATTCAAAATTGAAACATAATTATTCACTTCCACCTGCAAACCAGGTAATTTATTGTAATTATTCACTTCCACCTGCAAACCAAGTAATTTATTCACTCATATTTTTCAACCTTTTTGTCTTCTATCAACATTTAACCTTCAACCATTTGGTGATTGCATGACTGAAGATAGTCTCCCAATCGCTAAGTAACTTTTTTAACTTGGGTTTGATCTGGAGATTGGGTGACAAGGCAAATCTCAAGGTTGCTGGAACTCTTTCTAACCCATGGTTTAATTCTAAGACTACGCGACCACCACTCGATCAATATTAAATTGACGGTTGGAAATTTCCATCTAATGATCCTTCTCTTATCTCACTATTATTTGGCGACCACATGACTGAAGACATCTCCCAGTCGCTAGTCATTCCTGTTAACTCTAGTTAAGACTGTAGACTACATGAACACCTTTATTCTCCAAGTCACCAGAAGATTTACTTAACCTCGGTCAAGTAATGAGATTAAATATCAACTGTCGATCAATCCTCCATCTGATGGTTCCTGCTAAGTCACAATACCTTTCATGAATTAACCGTTGCATTAAGAGACTTAGAGAGAACCGTGTTGCTGAATCGCTGACTGCTTGAAACATAACCGCTAGTATTAAGAGAACATGAGACCATTGAAAATGCCAAGTCACTGGATAAAAAGAACAAACCACTAAATGACTTAGAGATCTGGTGACCCGCATAAAATAGACCGCCATCTTGCATTTGGAGACTCAGTGACCAAAGGAGAACCTCATAATCGTTGAATACTATATCAATTCTTTATTTCTTTCAGAGATCACCTGACTGAAGGTATTTTGATCCAGAGATAAAGCAACTATAATTACTTTGTAAATATTTATCATAGTAGTCACTAGATCTCATAATATTCATCCGAAGACTTGGTGACTGAAGGCAACCACAGAGTCATTAGAAGACAAGGAATATTCTTTCATCCTAAGGAGATTGCACGACAAAGGGTTTCAGATAATTGTAGTACTAAAGGGAATATGCCAAACACATTGTGAGACTATGCGACTAACCAAAGAAATAAAGCACACATGCTTTAAAAGGCTGTTTAAGTGATTTTGAAAAAGGTAACAACCGAATAGACTTGGGTAAGCAATTTTAGGGCTTTTTGGATTTTCAAAGACAATTAGACCTAGCATTTAGGGTTCTTCATATTTTAACAAAGTTTTTACTCTGAGACTGGAAAAATGCTGGAGACCAATTCATGAAACTCAGAGAAAAACCTCAAAAATCAGAATTTTGAAGGCAAAACCTTAAAAACCAAGAAACCAACCAATAGTGGCTCTATCTGAGGATGTTTAAATGTAAGTTTAAGAAAGAACCATAGATCTCTGAGATAGTAGACCAAAACCAACTAACCTAAAGCAGGAAAGGAAACACACAACTTAAGGGAAACAAACCTATAGAGAATCTACATGAATCTACATGTGCATAAGAATGAGAATTTTTAGTTGAAAAAAGGTTTCAAGAATTGCCCATGCACTGGCAGCTCAAAAAATTCTCCATTCATATTTTTCAACAAGTAGGAATCCTTTCCAAAATTTTCATGGATTATGTAGGGGCCAAGCCACAATGATTCAAATTTCTTATGCTTTCCTTTATCTTCTATTCTGACATTCCACTGGAGTACTAAGTCATCTGATTGGAATTTTCTAGTAGTAGCTCTCTTATCAAATAGGTATTTCATTTTTTGTTGTAACTTAACATTGTTCTTTTGACTATCTCTTCTTATTTCATCCAATTCAGCCAATTGCATAATTTTGTCTTGCATTGGCTTTGAAATATCCAACTCTTCATCCTAGATGAATCTGTATACATGAAGCAAGTTATTGATAGGCAACCTTAACTGTAATCCATACACAAGCTCAAATGGGGATTTTCCTATAGCTTTCTTTACTGTAATCCTATCTGCCCATAGAGAAAGCTTTAATTTTGAATGCCAAGCTCTTTTATTCTTCTCCAATGTCTTCTTCAGAATTTTCAAAATGCTTTTGTTACTAGATTCAGCTTGTCCATTTTCTTGGGGGTGATAGGGAGATGAGTAAGATGTCATAATTCCATTCTCCTTGCAGAAATCCTTGAACTCATCTGATCTAAAACACATTGCATTATCAGTGATCAACTTAATGGGGACACCAAATCTGGTCAAAATATTGTCTAGTAAAAAATCAATCACTACTCTACTTGTTGCCTTCTTGGTAGGGATTGCTTCTATCCATTTTGTGAAATAGTCAGTTGCAACAAGTATCCAACTATGTCCACCACTAGATTTCTTAGCAAATTCTCCTATGAAGTCCATACCCCACATGGAAAATGGTGTTTCTGCAACTATTGGATTTAGCAAAAATGCTCCTGAATATTTCAACTTTGAAGCAAACTTTTGATAGGCCTCACATCTTTTAACAAATTGGAAAGAATCTTTAAATAGTGTGGGCCAAAAATAGCCAGCTCTTAAAATGTTATGGGCAGTGGTCTTTGCAGAATAATGCTCCCCACAAACACCAGCATGCATTTCATTCAAAACTTTCTCTGCTTGATATTTGTCAAGGCAAAACAACAAAACTCCATCTCTATTTTTCCAATACAAATCCCCTTGTATTAATAATGTGTACTTCTAAGCTTGTAATCTTAAGGCTCTCTTTTGATTATCAGACATATGCTTTGGACATCTAGCATTCTTGATATAAGAAACAATATCAGCATAATATGTTTGCATCTCAATGATTGTTATTGTTAAATCTGATATCCCTTCGTTATAAACTTGGACTAAATCCATGTTCTCTTCAGTCATTAACTTAGCTAGACCTAGTCCTCTTACTAGCTTGTTAATATGGATTTCCAGTTGAACTCTTGGATCCTAGTGATCCATTTACATCTTTTACCAGTAACCTTTGATTGTGTGAGAACATATTTTGAACATATGCAGTAACCTTAGCACACACTAGGTAAGGCCTGAAAGATTTTACAACTTTTACCAATGCATATGCTTTCTTTTCCATCATTTCATAATTCAGTTCAACAACTTGCAAAGACTTACTAAAAAATGCAATTGGATGTTCAAAATTTTCTTCATCCTTTTGTAGTAATACAACAACGATAGTATGAAATGATGCAAAAGAGAATAATGAGAAAGGCTTGCTGTAGTAAGGAGATTTCAATACTGGTGCCTCTTGAACAACTTCTTTGATTTTTTCAAAAGCATGATGTGCTTCAGTAGTCCATTGGAACTTCACATCCTTTTTGAGCAACTTGACTATTGGTTTGACAATTTCAGCAAAATTGGCAATGAATCTTCTAACAAAATTAATTTTTCCCAAAAAGGATTGTACACCTTTGATATTTTTTGGAGCAGAGACCCTCTGGATGGCTTCTACCCTTTCTGGATCAATTCTTATTCTTTCCTTAGATACAATGTGCCCTAACATTTTTCCTTCTTTAACTGTAAAGTTACACTTCTTTGGGTTCAGGGACACACCATATTCTAGAGCCTTGTTAAAATTTTTTTCAAGATGAGAACAATGATCTTCAACTTTTTTTGAATAGGCAGTCATGTCATCTTGGTAAACAACCATAAAAAAATCTATATACTCTTTAAATGCAACATCCATGGCTCTTTGGAATGTTGCTCTAGCATTTCTAAGACCAAATGGTATTCTGACATACACATAAGTCCCCCAAGAGGTAGTGAATGCAGTCTTAAATTGTTCAAATTCTTTCACCAACACTTGGTTGTATCCTGAGAAGCCATCCATCTTAGACAGTAGTTCACAACCAGTAACTTTATGTAACATTGCTTCCATGTTGGGAAAAGAATAGTTGTCTTTTAGAGACGCAACATTCAAGTTTCTAAAATCCACACATAACCTAATATCACAATTTTTCTTTCTGACTGGGACTAGATTAGACACCCAGGTTGAGTGCCTTATATGTTGGATTATTCCTGCATCACTCAACTTGACTAGTTCTTGCTGCATTTTGGGAGCCAATAATGGATTAATAGGTCTTTGTTTCTATCTAAATGGCTTAACATCTTGCTTCAAACAGATCTCGTGTTGGAAAAAGGTCTTCTCTATAAGATTTCAGGTCATCATAAGACCATGCAAACACATGCTTGTGTTTCCTCAACAAATTTATTAGATTGTATCTTATTTGAGGATCTAACCCTTTTCCAATATAAATCATTTGGGGTGTGTTATGGGATCCCAAGTTCACTTCTTCTAAATCCTCAATCTGAGCATTACTAGTTTTTAGCATGTGATCATTCTGACTACTATATAATGCTTTTAGTTCAGTTAAACCTTTGGGGATATGATTTTTATTTAATTGGATTACCTCATTTCCCAAATCCATATATTTACCATCAATTTCTTCAACCAAAGTATTACAATCTATGAGTTGGTCTTCATAAGTGTCAAGGCATTGAATAAATTTTATAATATCATGATCATCTTCAAAAACTTGCTAGTTATAAATGTTATCTGGAACAACTGGCCTACTCTTTATTTCTACTATTGAAACTCCAGAAAAAGTTACATCATCTCTCTTTAGAGAAACATTAGCTAAAAAATCAGCCATAATGTTCTTAGATCTTTCCACCCAACAAATGTTGAAAGCATCGAATAATTCAATCTGATCCCAAACAACATGTTTATACAATTTTAATCTATCATTTTTGACAACATATTTGGATCTAACTTGTGCTACTACAAGATTAGAGTCACCATAAAATTTTAAACACTTTATCCCATGTTTTATGGCAATATTCAATCCTAAAGACAGTGCTTCATATTCAGCAGTGTTGTTTGTACATTGAAAAGTCAATAGGAAAGAGTACTTGAATGTGGTACTTGGTGGTGATATGAATAAGACTCTAGCTCCTGAGCCTTCTTTTGAACAAGCTCCATCAAAATACATCTACCATAATCCATTTTTTTATTCCTTTAATTCCTTAATCAGTGGATTTGGATCTTCTTCCCGTTGAACAATATTTTTCAATCTAAAGTTCTCCATATCAACATCCACACAACAATTCAAATCATCAACATCAGTTAATTCAATCATTTGTGCGGTCCTACTTTCTTTGGATACTTTGACATTATTTCCATCAATGTTGAAAGTTGCAAAAGATAAATCACACTGGATACTACCTCCCATTGAAGCACTCCAATTTCTAGATAATAACATTCCATACTGAGGTGGGATGTCAACCACTAAGACACTCATAGTTAACAACCTGTTTGGGTAAGCTACCAACCTGTAAGGTAATGCTTTAGTAGTACCAACAACTGGTACTTATTTTGAGTCCATGGCCTGACATCTTCCATGAGGTGTATCCACTTTCAATCCCAGAGACTTCATTACTTCTGCAGGCATAACAGTATTGGAAGCTCCTGAATCAATCATGCAGTTCTTTAAAAGCTTCCCATTTACTACCAAAGACAAAAAGAAAGGATCAACTATTCTTGTCATAGTACTGACAACATTTGTATCCAAATAAATTTCAGGAATCTCAGAAATAATTTCCCCATACCGATTCTCATTTGAAGCATTTATAGAAGCAATCAATTTATCAGCCTTAGTGGTACTTTGGGTATCAGTAGGAATAACCCCATTTACCCAACTTAAGGCTTTCTCTTTTTGTTCCCCTATTCTCATCATTTCTAGCAAAGGAACTTTGATGGTAATTTGTGACAACAACTTACTCATGTCAACTGGGATATACTTTGGGTTAACTATATCTTGTTTAATAACAGTGACTTCCTTGTTTTCTTCATGTTCAGTGAGGCTGGGGTGATCTTTGTTTTGGGTTTTAACTTCCCTTTGGGAAGAAATAACAATCTCCTCAAGGGGTTTAGCCTTCACTCTATAAGTCACATTGGGGGTAGCAAAAGTGACATTTTTCTTGATCTTAGTTTTGTTGACAATTTCAACAACTTTCTATTTATCCTGAGATTGTTTCATATCCTTTTTTGATTTCTTAATGAATATACTGGTTGGCTTATGATTTGGATCACCTACCACCCTATTTCTTAAATTATAATTACTCTTGGCTTGGGTGACCATATCTATTGTGATTTGTACAATTTCCTCATCAGAAGGCCTTCTGAACACAACTGATCCATCATCTCTCAAAGTGTTACACTGGACTTTATCTAATTGACCATCTTCCTCATCAAAAAAGACTTGCTGATGGTAGACCTCATTCCTAACTTGGGAACTAGAAACATCTTGAACCTCATCCTCTTTAGTGGAGTCTATTTCATCATAAATATATGAAGAAGTCATGGCACATCCTCAATCATCATAAGATTCTTCCTCATCATTATTTTCTTATTCTCCATCTGCAGAAACACTTTGAGCAACTGCATAGTAATAAGGGTCATGAGGTGATTTACAAACAATACACCATGGAAAATCATCATTCATGTTTATTGAGTTCTTGTTTAATGGGTTAGGAGTTTTATCACTGGGTTTATCCCTTCTTTCAGGAAGCATTGGTTTTCCATCCTTCCACTGCGTGTTGTAAGGATAGTTCTGCATTCTTGGTAACTTGTTGAAGTTATTGAAAGAAGGTCTATCATTTGATAGCATTCTATTGTTTCTATTCTCACCAGGCTTCAAATCTTTTATAGCTTTCAAAATTTGTTTCAAGCTATCTTCCTCTTTTGGTTTTATATTAGATTTCCCTGGTTCCTTTTTGTTTGAAACTTGAGGTTTATAGTCATCCCTTCTCCCTAATTTTCTTGATATCCTTCTATTGCTTTCTATGTTAATGGCCAATTTGTAAGCTTCTGCAAGATTTCTAGGGTTTTTGTCTCTGAAAAGATACCCCATCTTTGAATCAAAAGCATTTAAGTAGGTGACCAAACATATATTGTCATCCAACCTGATAACTTGTAACAATTTATGCATAGCTTTCTAAAATCGGACATTAAAATCAACAACACTCTCATTTTGGTTTTTCTTGATGTTATTGAACTCATTCAACATGAAGCCTTCATTAGTCTTGTCACCATACTCTTCTTTAAAGAAATTCTTGAACTGGTCCCAAGAACCTATACTGGCATGAGGTAGATTTCTAAACCAATCTCTAGAATCTTCTGTTAGAGATTGAACAAAAAGTTTCATGATTACATCATCAGGTTCTATGTTGTAATCATCTATTACATCAATGAAACTCTTCAAATGTTCCTCACAAGTGATTGCATTACTTCCAATGAATTTTGGGAGTTTTCCCCTAATTTCATTAAGGATAGGATTAGGGTATCCAGGGATTCCATAAAAAATCAATTGCTTATGTCTCTCATGAACAAATCCAATCTGATATGGGCCAGCACCTAAAGATGTAGATGTTTGAATATTTGAAATAGTGGAAACCTTGGGGATACCCGATGAAGGGATTGTTTTGGTGGTATTCAAAACATTTGCACCTTGTACTAAGGAAGTGGAAATGGTATTGGTAGGTCCTGAAGATTGTCTAAGAAATTCAATCTTTCTTTTCATCTCTGCTGCAGTAGCCTCTAGCTTTGCCTTTTATAATTCTTTAGCCAATAATTATTGTTCTCTTTTGGCCTTTTCAAGGTCAACATATGATCTTGCTACTTGATCTAAAGATTTTTTGGTAGGATTTGGTTCACTAATTGAATTTCCTACAACCTTTTGTTTACCCTTATCCCTGGGGTTTCTTATTTCATATACTTCTTGGATAATGGGTTGTTCCTTCATTTGTTTTGATATGGGAACATAATTTATAGCTTCATAATCCAACAATTGTCTCTTCAATTGTTTAGCTCTTATCATAGCATGTCTAATCTTTTCTTCTTTCTCTTTCTCCCTTCTTTGGCTTATTTTAGCTTGTTCCAGGATTTTCCTTTCTATCTCAAACACTTCTTCAAAAATTTCTTTAGAGTCTGGGAGAGTTGTTTTTGATGATGTTTTTTGGGCAAGGACTTCCTCCTAGTGGTCATTAGGCACTTGGGGGCCTTGATGTAAGGAGGATCCAAGGGAAAAAGAAGGAACAAAGCCTTGTCTATTCCTACTTTGGCTTCTAGATCTTCTAGTATTTCCAAGGACTCCTCTTTTGTGAGGTTGTGCTCTCCCTCCATCCTTTTTAGAGGGTGAATAATAATCATCATATTAATTTACACCCAAATCAATTGCTTCCTCATATTCTGATGCATTTCCCTCATGATTTTCTTGAACCAGATCCTCTATCCTCACATTTCCTTTTTGTTTCCATGTGAAAGACATGTCATTATTGTTTCTCTCCCTCCTCATTTGACTATGCTTTGAGGTGGTTGGAAATTTTCCTTCTAAATTTTCTTTTAGATGTTCTTTTCTCCAGGACCTTGTATTTCTATGGATCATTGTGAAATAGGGGGTTTCTTATAGAGCACTAGCATAGAGATTTTGTAGAGAGTCACCACCCAATTTGGTTGGGGATTTGGAGATATTATCCTTGGGAGAGCATATAAGCAAAACTCTAAAGGGACAAGATATATAGAGAGATAAAGGGATAACTCCGATCTTCAATGGTGATTGACTGGTATGAAATAAGTAGGCCAGGAGTCAAACTCAACTTGAAATCTACGTTACTTATGACTTTGTAAAATATTTTATTCCCCAGCAGAGTCACCAGTCTGTTAGGGATTTTTCTTGTATGAATCACAGTGCTTGAATAACTATTTGAACACTATGCCACCTAATACTGATTCAGACAAAAAAAATGCCTAATTGCTGAGGATTGGATAAGATCCTCCTTCATTTTCAAGCTCCACATGCTCAGGCAGGTTTTACCTTTGAATAATTACTGATTACACAGTATATATGGAAGTGGACATTGATTTTCTATTGACCTTTTACTGAACCAGCTCACAAAATACTTTGCATATGACCAAAATCAACTGAATGCAAAACTTAACTAAACAAACCATGGTTGTAAAATAACAAAAATTAGTGAGACAAGGATTCTCATCCTTCTTCCTTTTAAGGATGGGCAACCTAGTGATTCACTCTTCAAGGAATCAACAAATATGAACTATATCACTTGGATACAGTTTCTTCAAAACATACAGATGATTTTTAAAAGTAAAAGTACTAGTAATGAAATAAAGTTTAATACTTTAAAGACTATGAAAGATAACTTATAAGAAACAAACACTAAACCAGTGCCTAATCCAATGGGAAAAAGAGTTTAAATGCAAATCCATAGGGTTATTTTAAAAGAAATACAACAGTATGCCTTTCAAATAATCTGCAATCTGAATAGAATGCCTTACAAACTATTCAGTCAATCTAATATTATTACCATCAAAATCTCTACAAATAAGTTTACTCTCTGTAATTTGATAACAAGAATTTTAATTCTCCCCTTGAGAGAAACTCATAATCAATTACAGAAATTGCTTAACAACTAGTATATTTTAGATGCCTTACAAATAAAACATACAAGAGGAAACATAAGAGTAAAGAGACAACAATAATAGGAGACAGAAATTGCAGTGTATTTATATTAAAATAGAAATGTAAATTACATATAAAAACTCATGCTCAGAAGCTCAGTCACAAAATTTAGAAGTCTTCTCTATAGCAATTATACTCAATTTTTTCTATTATCTTTCCAACTCCCTCCTCAAAAATGAGGTTACAACCTATATATATAGCTCAACCATCTTGGAATTATCTTATTAATGGGAATGCAACAAGCTTCAGATGGTTGGAGCCCTAAACCTAAAAATCATATAAGACAAAAATACTAGAAATTCCCTTAGGCGGTGGAAAGACAAAAATATCTTGGATTGTTCTGATCCTAGCTCGTTGATCACTAACACCTTTGTCTGGGGGTATTCATGATAGCTTCTTTGAGTTGTTGTGAGATGTGGTGACCACCATTCCGACTAACTTACACCATTCTAATTGATAGCTTATCATCCATGTGCTCTGAGGTTAGGTGTTAGGTACTCTAGGTGTCCTCTTTATTCATCATCCAAGATATCGAAGTGAACTGGATTAGATTTTATCTTCTTGGGCCTTGTGAGCTCATCCCATGCAATTATCTCTTCCTCTGTCAACCATTTATAACTATGAATATGCTGTAGCTATGTCTTTTGCCTTTCCCATCTAGCATCTATTATTAGCTTGACATCTGTGATGAATTTGGTGAACTCCATCTCTACTTTTATGGCTTCATCTAGAGTGATATTAAACCTCTCCATATCTATTTCATTATTTTCAATAAGAAATGCCTCTTTCCTAGGCAAAAGAGGATCAAAATCCAATCTCCACTAGTCAAGACTCTTCATTGCACCATCTCCATCTTTAATGAGAGGAATGAACCTATTGAAATCTGAGACAAACATGGCTATCTTAGCCTCACTATGATTTGATTTACGTTTAAATAGTGGAAGAATGGCCTTAAATCAATTTATCTCTTCACCAACCTGCAGGACAACCTCTGGAATATCTGTTCTTAAAGATTGCACAGCTACTAATCTTTCAAAAAGAGGTTCCCTTACTAACCAAGTTGCATAATAGACATTCAAAATTGAAACATAATTATTCACTTCCATCTGTAAACTAGGTAATTTATTGTAAGCAATAAAAACTATATTTGCTTTATCTTTAAGCACATCAATCCTATGCTACAAAATATTCAATAGGCTTTGTAGAATAGCCTCATTCTTTTCTAGTATTATTTTCTCAAGATTTGCAATAGCCTCTTCTTCACTTATATCTTTGTTCTCTAGTATAGTAGGTTGTTCAGGTGGTGTAGGGGTCATTACAAGTGTATTTATTATTTGTTGTTCTAAATCTTCTAAAGCCTTTTCCAATGCCTTTTCTTTCATTATTCGGATATCCCTATCCTTCAAAAGTGCACTGTAGCCCTCTAATAGGGAACCATACCTCTCTGATAATTGGTTTGTCTTATCCTCATCGAGCCTTGCAAAATGAGTTAGTACCTAAGAGATCTCTAAATCCCTTGTATTGTGGATTGACCACATAATTTTGTCACCATCCAGCTGTTCTTTAAAATTCAAAATTTGGGGCTTTCTGTCTTTGGGATATAGGCTCCATAAAACCAATGCCAGATTGCTTTGGCTATACCCAAATCCTTTGATAATCTCTTCTACTTGTGTCTCTGAAGACAAAATTATATCCTCCCGCCTCTTGATTTGATCAATGATAAAATTAGAATATAAATTCCACCGAGGTACTAATAGCATATTTCTAGCTTTGACCAATTGTCTAGCTTCCTTTGGGGTGATTGTCTCAAATTCAGGGTCATACTCTCTTAGTGTTTGGACAGCCTCTTCAGAAACTTGTCCTTCCTCTGTAATCTGGACACTTGATGCAACCTATTGTTGCTTATGCCATATTAAGAAGCTCTTGAATTCATCTGACTTAATAAAATTTTCATCCTTCAAGAATGCATCTTGCTCTATCATTCTTTCATCTTGGCAAAGGGCCAAGGGAAATTCAACCTCTTCATCTTCAAGTTTTTGTTTTCTCTTCTCCTCTCTTATTTTCTTCCTTAATTGGTGGTTATGAACACCTTTTATAGTGAAGAGGGCTCCCACTCTATCCTTTTTCCTTATTTGAGAAGATTCTCCAGTTAGCAAATTTTGCTTTTTTTGCAGGAGGCTCATTTGTAACTTGGGAGCTATGTAGTTTAGTTAAGTCAACAACTACATTCTCACCAGTCTTATGTTTTTTAGATATTATTCATTCCAAAGGAGGGATTCTGTGTATTGAGAAGCCACCATCACTTTCTTCATCACATTCTGACTCAGAGTGGACATCTTTCCTTCCTTCTTTCTCATCAATTTGATCCTCAAAAGTCCTCATTAATATGTTAAACTAGGCCATCATTTGTTCTAGCCTTTGGAGATAAGGCAATGTGGGGAAGAAGCGACTGAATGCAAATCCTTTTTGCTTCAATTGTTTCTCCATGGAATATAATTCATTCATTTGGTCAGCTCTTCTTACCACCTCTTCCTCCTCTATTATATTTATAATTACATCCTCTTCAGGATATTCTTCATGTCTTCTGTTGAAAGAGATGCTAGGGATATAATATTTTCTAGTAGAAAACATGAATCCCTCTGTATCAACATATCTATACGATGCAACATGCATTTTGAACTACCCCAACCAATCATTTACTTGATTAAAGGCATTCTTACCAATTGTAAAATTGTGCACTCTGAAGTGCCTTGGGGTGAAAGTACCTTTTCTATGTGGAGCTAGGTGCTCCTTATCAGCTAGCATAAGTTGTTGGATGAATTCTAAGAATGCAACCCTAGGTGGAACAAAGAATGGAAGAATGAGGGGTGGTTGAGGGTACCCATAGACCCTGATCATTGTATACCCCTTCTCATAGTTAAAATCCCCCCAATTGTGACCCTTGGTCCACTTATCAACAAATTGTTGGGGTCTGATTAGCTGCAGAACCTTAGTTAACAACCTTGAAAGATTTAGTCCCAAACCAAGGAGGATAGGCTGAACTATCCAATTCTGGAATCCACAAAAATCATATCTTGAGGAAGAAGGACTCCAAGCCCTTATCCAAAACTGCACTAGATTTGGTTTTCCCTTCCACATGATTTGTGGCTCGAGGCCCTCCAGGTCCATGATATCATAATTAAAAAATAATATAAGATGCATTAACAAAGAATAATGCATAAACCTAGGTGAAGAACTAGATGTATGATTCTTTAATGCTTGTAAACCCTCATGCATTTTATTGATTACATAACCTATGTAATCATATCCTTTAGTCACATGAAGACTTTGGGAGTCCAACATCATCATCAGGATATCTGAAGTAATCCTCTCCCCACCATTAACCCCTAGAACTTTGCACAACCCATATGCAATATAATTTATATAAAAATGAAGATCTTTGTAGAAAAATGGGGTTGTTGACCCGGCCATTGGTGCAATGTAATTTATATTCTCTTGTGGAACATGGTTTTGAATTTATTTGGCTACCACAATAGACTCCCTAATGTATCTATTGGCTTGGGCCTGTAGATTAATTTATGGAGCCATAGGGATCTAGATACCAAAGGCTCTCATGAAGGAATTCTGGTCAAGTGTGACCAGAGGAGAACCATCACCCTTCCTAATTGTTTTGGACAGAGGATCATATCTATGGGATAAGATAATTAAAACATCTATATCTAGGAAAACTTATGGGATAATCAATTTTTCCAACCCTGAAGTCCAAGGGTTTGAAACAGGGATTGGGCTATCAGAATTTTTATAAAAATATTTGAACAAACACATGCCGGTGACACTGAGAGTTTTAGCATCTCTATAGTATGTGAGCTCGTCAAAAAAACACTCATCACTAACCTTTTTGTTCTGTGATGACCTGGGTAGTAAGATAAGAAATTCATCCAAGAAGCTTTCCTTGGCTTTCTCCTTGGTACCCTTGTTGGTAGAGGCCTCACTAACTGATAATTGACCCATCTTTTCCAAGAATTCAAACTCTGCCACAAATTTTGAACATACTGAACTTTGAAATTGCTCTGGAAATCTCAAGAAATTTTATCACCTTGGCTCTTTTGAATGCTTGGTAATTCAAGATGAGTGATGAACAACTGTATTTATCTTGAAGAATTGAATGCAATGGCTCATTAGAGATTGAAAAGCTAAAAATCATGTCACTTTCACCATTACTTGGCATGCTCAGAACTCAATTCACTAGCCGTAAGCCGAGAGAATGACAGGTAATCAAAATTTAATTTTCTGGTGACCTAGTGACTAGAACATTTTCTCGTAATCGCCAAAAAATTTGGTGCTTCCTTAATAGTCTTAGAGATCTGGTGACTAAAGAAAACTTTAGTCATTTAATAACCTTTTTCCTTCTTGAGACCTCGTGACTATAGTTAGAAATCATAGTCGCTGAATGATTTGAACGTTACTGAATTTATCTAGAGACTGGGTGACCCTTTGTCACTTTTTGATTTTTCAATTCTAAGACTTGGCGGCTATAGTCAATCTTTTAGTCACTGCAAAAATCATCTCTTTTAATTTCATCTCAAGACCTGACGACCTCGGTAAATTAAGAGATCTAGTGACCGCAGTGAATCTCTCAGTCGCTAAAGCATGTTGACTTTTCAAACCTTTTCTTGAGACTTCCTGACTTTCCCATTTGGAGATTCAGTGATTGAAGGCAATGAAACTTTGATTTATTTCTTTTGGAGATTCAGCAACTATAGTCTGATCTTTGTAATTGCTTATTACCTTTCTTATTTTGTCAACCAATCAGAGAAAGACACGTCACAAAATTTGGCAAATAGATACTCATATTTTTCAACCTTTTTGTCTTCGGTCAACATTTAACCTTCAACCATTTGGTGATTGCATGATTGAAGACAGTCTCCCAATCATTGAGTAACTTTTTTAACTTGGGTTTGATCTGAAGATTGGGCGACTAGGCAAATCTCAAGGTCACTGGAACTTTTTCTAACCCATGATTTAATTCTGAGACTACGCGACCACCACTCGATCAAAATTAAATGAATGGTTGGAAATTTCCATTTGATGATCCTTCTCTTGACTCACTATTATCTGGCGACCACGCGACTGAAGACATCTCCTAGTCACTAGTCATTCTTGTTAACTCTAGGTAAGACTGGAGACTGCGTGAACACCTTCATTCTCCAAGTGGCCAAAAGATTTACTTAACCTCAGTCAAGTAATGAGATTAAATATCAACCATCGATCAATCCTCCATCTGATGATTCCCACTAAGTCGCAATAGCTTTCATGACTTAACTGCTACATTAAGAGACTTAGAGATAACCGTGTCGCTGAATCGTTGACTGCTTGAAACATAACCGCTAGTATTAAGAGAACACACAACCATTGCAAATGCCAAGTTGCTGGAGAAAAAGAACAAACCACTAAATAACTTAGAGATCTGGTGACCTGCATAAAATAGACCACCACCTTGCATTTGGAGACTCAGCGACCAAAGGAGAACCTCATAATCGCTTAATACTATAGCAATTCTTTATTTCTTTCAGAGATTACCCGATTGAAGGTATTTTGATCTGGAGATAAAGCGACTATAGTTTCTTTGTAAATATTTATCATAGTAGTCACTAGATCTCATAATACTCATCTAGAGACTTGGTGACTGAAGGCAACCGTAGAGTCGTTAGAAGATAAGGAATATTCTTTCATCCTAAGGAGATTGCGCGACAAAGGGTTTCAGGTAATCGCAGAACTAAAGGGAATATGCCAAAAACATTGCGAGACTATGCGACTAACTGAAGAAATAAAGTGCACATGCTTTAAAAGGCCATTTAAGTGATTTTGAAAAAGGTAACAACCGGATAGACTTGGGTAAGCAATTTTAGGGCTTTTTGGATTTTCAAAGACAATTAGACCTAGCACTTAGGGTTCTTCATATTTTAACAAATTTTGAACTCTGAGACTGAAAAAATGCTAGAGACCAATTCATGAAACTCAGAGAAAAACCTCAAAAATCAAAATTTCAAAGGCAGAACCTTGAAAACTAAGAAACCAACCAACACGTTCTATCCATAAATCATTACTCTTGTGACTTAGACACTTGTCCGATCAATCCACAAATCCTTACACTTAAGAATCTATCTATAAGAATTTTCCTAAGGAAAAGAATAAAATGCTAAGATCTAGAAGCTCAAGAGATAGCATAAGCGAGACAAGATGATCAAATGAACAGATTCAATAATGATCAATAATCAAATAGAATGAATAATTACAAAGTAGGATTTCCTAAATATATAGGCAATGCGATAAGATTACATGATAAAGAGATGATAAGCTATCAACCACACTATATGGAATCACATGTCCACCAAAGGTGGATCATCCTCCATTTTACATCAAAGTATGTGCAACATGTACAACAATGAGAGGATGATAATGTGATAGGAGCACTAAAGGTGGATCTCACACAAAGAGGTATGAGATAAAAATTATCACCATGTAAAGTGGAATTTATCATAACCATATTCTAAAATGAAATGCAAACTCCTAGGTCTCTCAATGACAACTAATATGAAAATGCATTATCCTAAGTAAACTTAAGTAAAGTGTAATTAGTAAATACTTAATTACACCAAAACCCCCCCTTAAGTGCAACTTAGGAGAATTCACTTAAGCTCACAATTCTAAATGATAATACAAGATGGGTCCCAACTACTAGGCCATGTTAGGTACCCATGTACAAAATACAAGAGCAATGAAATGCAATGCAATCTCTCATAAAGTGGAGAAAAGTGGAAGACCTCATGGGAAAAATCCTCCCCCAAAAAGAGAGATGAAAACAAGATGCATGGATGGATGGAGTAATCATGACCCCCCCCATTATGACATACATCATGTATATACAATATAGAAGTATGAGAAGGACAAAACCCCATATGAGGAAAAAGGCCCCCCATAAGAGAGAAGTAGTAGAATAAGAGAGACATGGTAGCCCCCCCTCAATGTCGAATGTCCATCAATGATAGCTACTCCAAGATGAATGTAGAAGCTAGTCCATGAATGTCAAACAACGTTCCTCCCCTTAGGAAGAAATAAAGCCATAGATGTATATGAGATGTCTTCCCAATCTATCGAAAGAAACCTCAAGATGAATGATGTCTCTGAAAACTACTCAACTGTCCCTGTATCAATTCTAAAGGTTTCCCCTTCCAATTTTTTTGAAAAGAACAAGTCAGGATCAAACAAGGATGGATGTAGAACATGTCCCAAAGAACTAAGTGTCTCCTCTAATGATAAAGAGAACTCTTGTAGCTACTATACATAAGGATCCATAATCACATCGACCTCAAAAGACTGATCATGTAGAGAATGGATAAGAGGGTCAGAGTGTTCCCTCCAAAAATTAAAGAAGAATCTTCCCCATCAAAGAGAAGATGTATATCATCAATGATGTCTCCCATATTGGCAATGTAGGACTCCACAAATAAATCTGCAATGTCTGTCAAGCAGTCATCCCTTGCTAGTATAACTGGAAGACAAGGTGTACCCTGTTGTGCTGAATCATATGGACCTATCACTATAGCAATGTATGCATGTGGAATGTGTTGATGTTGTGACCTTGTCCTGTGACTATCTAAAGGATCCCCACAAGTGAACTTGCTGAATCAAGAGTTTGTCTAACCCAATGAGGTCTAGTGGAAGATGATGATGAAGGAGTATCGTCAACCTTAAGTTTACCAAGAAAAGGTGTAATCTTTCATATAGGAGTTGAGGTAGATGAACCATATAAATCACTACCACTACTGTCACTATCAGTTTCCACAATGTTTGAAGTATGGAGAGGAGTAGAGGATAAGCTAGGTGAACTTTCCTCAAAGTGAACATTCCTCTCTATAAGAATATCATGAGTCTCAGGATCCATAAGTCTATACGCCTTAACACTTTCTTCATATCCAATGAATATACAAGGCCTTGGTGGAGGTGCCTTGCATTTTCATGAAGATATGTTTTCCCATGCTAGACAACCAAATACTCTGAAGTGTTTCACAACTAGTTTTCTTCTACACCATGCCTCAAAAGGAGTCATTCCATCTAAGTCATTATGAGGAGATCTATTAAGGATGTGATTAGAAAAACTTATAGATTCTAACACAAGTGATGGATCAAGAGACTTGGCTTCAATAATGAAACTTTTCATTTCCTTAAGAGTTCTAATCTTCATTTCTGCAACTCTTATCTGTTGGGCACTAAATGCAATTGGATTCCGAAGATCAATACCCTCAAGCTCACAAAAGTCTTTAAGTCTTCAGTTCACATATCTTCTTTCATTATATACATGAAGAAACTTGAAGGATTTAATTGATTTATTCTCAACATGACTCTTGAAGGTTGTTAGAAACTTGTAAAACACTTCATTCTTGTGACCAAGAAAGTAGATCCATGTGTAGTGGGAAAAGTCATCAATGAAAGTGAGGACATAGTGACCCTTGTTGACTGATGTCAATGGAAAGGGGCATGCTAGTACACTATGAACCAACTCAAGAAAATCTAATTGTCTCCAAGACTTTCCTTTTTCAAACTTCTCTTCAAGATACATATCTATTGAACAAGTTGAACATTCACCTTTGGAAAAGTTGATTTTAGGTAGACCTTTGACCACATTCTTTGAGCTAATTTGTTGAAGATAGAGGAAATCAAGATTTCCAAACTAATCATGCCATAATTTACTTTATGATGGAGTATGTGTCAACGAGGCATGTGAAGGAGACTTAGGCACAAAGTGGGAGAAAGAATAAAGCCTTGTGTCATGATTAACTTTACCCATTGTAACCAATGAATCATCCTTGAGATTTTGCACCATGACTGAATCAGGAAGGAACTCAACTTTATTTTCACCTCCATAGTTAGTGATTTGGTAAATTGAAAGGAGATTGGTGCTAATGTTATGAACATAGAGAACATCCTTGAACTCTCCATTTTCCATCTCAATTGGTCCTTTCCCTTCAACTTCCACTTGTGTATCATTACCTACAAAGATGTGAGGTACCTTAGATGGCTCCAATGAATAAAGTTCCCCCTTTGAAGCACCCATATGATGTGTGGCACCCGAGTCAAGAATCCAATCCTTTGAAGAACTTGAACTTTCCATAAATGCTTTCCCTTTTCCCTTTGAAGTGGATGGAGATGAATCCTTAGAAGCATTTGGCACATTGATTTTGTTCTTCTTGAGTAAGATTTCCAACTCATCAATTCTCTTAGTCTTGTAATGATGCTCATCATGATTTGATTTCTTGCAATATGCACAACATAGTTTATCCTTCTTGTTAGAAGAAGAATTGCCTTTTTGTGAGGAGGAAGATTGTTGTATCTCTGATTGTGATTTTGGCTTCCACTTCTTATTGTTGTTGAAATTTTTGCCACCTTGATTTCTTTGGTTCTCGTTATTAGCCACCAATGCCATAGACTTTGAAGACTTGATAATTCCCATATCCATCAATTTTGACTGTTCCAACATCAACATTTCTGCAAATGCATCAAATGAAGGCTTAGTGAAGGAACTTCCCACGGTCAACTTGTGATTATTGTAACTTGATACAAATGCTACATATTCTGAAGGCAGCCTCTTCAAAATGTGATGAATCAACCTATCATCCTTCATGGGATTACCATAATGATTAAGTAGTGTTCTCAACTCAATGGATTTTTGACATAGTCTTGAATTGTGTCAAAATTCCTAGGATCCAAGAAAAGTAAGATCATCATTAATTTTGAATCCCTTTTCCTCATCCACCTTACCATACAAATCTTCAAGTTTTTCCCAAGCACCTTTTGAACCCTTAAAGCTAGAAATGTGGAAGAAGACATCTTCATGAACACAACTCCTTATAATTCCTAAATCCATATTGTTTTTTATTTCCCAATCATTTTGTGCATTAACATCCACATTAGGACCAATAGGTTCTTTAATTTTACCATTTGCATATAGATTTAAACCCTTTTCCATTAATATACTCCATACTTTATCTTTCCATGTAGCATAGTTGTGTGAAGCTAAAAATGGACATTTAGGTGAACCCATGATGCAAAAATGAGAGAGAGAGAGAGAGAGAGAGAGAGAGAGAGAGAGAGAGCACAAGACACCCCCCAAAATTCACTCAATCAAAAACCCCCCAATAAATAAATAAATAAATGATGCTTTTGGTACTTTATATGTAGTGCATGTACAATTGCCACTTGCTAAAATAAGCCAAAGTGGACTTCTAATTTTGTTGTTTACAACCTCCTCAATGAGGCCAAATTAGACTCAAATCAATATAGCTCAGAATCAAATCAAATCCTAAGCATTACAATGATCATACAAGGACAAAAAGGACCTAGATCTAAAAGTGATATTTTTTCCTAAATAAGGATACAATCTGATAGCAAATATGGAAATTACTCAAAAAATTAAACACTTTTAAAGAAAATGAAACATAAAAACATGTTCGTATGAGCCTAAACAAAGCCTCTAAAGTTGTAAAAATAGGGATTAGATGGGTACAATCATTAAAATCTACAATTTCTATCAAATCCATGTACCAAAACCAAAAAGTAATACCACCACTGGAAAGTTTAGGAAATTTTAGCCAAAAAAAAAAAAAAATTGCACTCAATTTGGAGCCCGGATGACCAAGTTATGGCCTCCCAAATGTAGACTACAAAATTGAAAATGCAAATGGTGAGGGATGTAGATTTTTAAAATTTGATGATGTCAGCAAACTACTATCTTAAATTTGACAGTCAAACAATCATCACTGTAGTTCAAAAAAGCCCAGGAATGACAGTCAAATGGTCGTTAATTTTAACTGTAGGAAATGATGATGTAGGCACGAGCTTAAATTTGATGGCTTGGCGGCCGTCAGAGAAAAAGAAAAAGAACCCCCCTGTGACATCCAGACAGGCGTTAAATTTAGCACAGTAAAATAGTTGAAAATACAAAAAAAATAAAAAAAATTACCAAATTGCAGGTGTCGTCACATGTCAGGTGTATATTGGGCATTGCAGTGCTGACATGGTAAGTTTTCACCATGTGTCCATCCATGTGGGCTTCCAACTTGGTTGGCAGAGGAAGGGTAGCGACTTGGCAGAGCAGAGGTTGTCAGGAGGGCGGTGGTGCCGCTCAATGGTGGATGTGGGACTTTGGTCCCACATTCATCGGGGGTTTGCTTTACTTTTTGTTTATATTCCTCAATGACCACTATTCAAACAAATCATCTCGGCATGGAAGCTTCGTTCACGAGCTCATTTCTCGTGTTGTTACCCGAGCTCACGTTCTGTGCTGCTATGACTTGACTGCGGTTGGCGATCCAACCTGACTGGGCTATTAGCTATCAGAGTCAACTGGTCTATGATCAGTGATCTACTCGGCTTGGGTCATTTATTGCTCAACTTTGGTCAGAGTTATGCAGGCCCAAGAGTTTTGAAATCTACCAGCTATTTAGTCCCACATCAGCAAGGAGGTGGATAATCAAGCTATTTAAAACCAAAGGCCTAAAGAGGTTAAAAAAACAACTCTCTAAGAAATGTGTGTTGGACCTCTCTAGGCATGTGTGCTGGATTGCTCGGACTATGTATGGATTGGTCAGGGAGTGATATACCCGTCGCTAGCTTGTGCACTATAATATGGATCTGATAGCTCCGACACACTCGCAGATGTGATTTGATTGACGAATAGGGTTGGGGACCCCGAAAAAAAAACCCTAATATTTGTTAGAAAAAAAATAGTGGAAAAATCTGAAAAAAATTAAAAAATTAAATTTTTTTTTTTGAAAACCCATACCGCACTGGAAATCAGGCTTCCAAGTCTGGTTTGCAATTTTTTTTGCCTCAGATTTGACTTTTGCTCAAGGTAGGCAAATTTATAGTCAAAATTTATGGAAATGGCTTCCCAAACACAATGGCAAGGTCAGATCTTTCTCTCGATGCTCCCACAAGCTACTGCTCCTCTAGATCTGAATCATAGCCCTCCAAAAGTGTAAGCAAAGAGTCCTCTAATGGCTATTCAAAGAAATCTTCTATGGCTCTGATACCATGTAAGAATTTTCCTAAGACAAAGAATAAAATGCTAAGATCTAGAATCTCAAAAGATAGCACAAGAGAGACAAGATGATCAAATGAATAGATTCAATAATGATCAATAATAAAATAGAATGAATAATTACAAAGTAGGAGTGCTTGAATATATAGGTAATGCGATAAGACTACATGATAAGGACATGATAAGGAGATGATAAGCTATCAACCACACTAGGTGGAATCACATGTCCACCAAAGGTGGATCATCCTCCATTACACATCAAAGTATTTGCAACATGTGCAACAATGAGAGGATGATAATGTGATAAGAGTACTAAAGTTGGATCTCACACACAAAGAGGTATGAGATGACAATTATCATCATGTAAAGTAGGATTTCTCCTAACCATGTGCTAAAATGAAATACAATTTCCTAGGTGTCTCAGTGACAACTAATATGTAAATGCATTATCCTAAGTAAACTTAAGTAAAGTGTAATTAGTAAATACTTAATTACACCAACACTATCTACTTACAAAATTACCAACCCTACAATGCCCAACAAATAAAAGGCAGGAGGTTCTTTGTGTGGCCATGGAACTCTCTATTATTCATGGATGCGGCAGGGAGATGGAACATGGGAAGAATATTTAAGAAAACATATGTGAACAAGCTTTAACCAAAGAATCTTTTTAACACCAAATTTCTACTAGTAGGTAGAGAAACATCGCTCCTACCCTTCCCTATTCTTTCTTCCATATTATCACCCTCACTGAAAGGTAAGATTTCCAATGCACATACATAGCACAAAAATGATGCAAACACATGTATAACATTTATTTCTTCCATAAAATATTGCATTGACAAAATAATAGAAGTCACACAACAAATCAACTAGTCTAGTGAATTATGCCTTTCATCATGAACAATCATAATACATCATAAGCATTCACATAAGAAGAAAGTGTTGACCATTCTATCAAGAACACCAATAGTGCATCATGACCAAATAATTCTATTCCATTTCCATCATTCCATGAATATCTATGCACTACTCCTAATAAGTTCAAACTCAAATCAAATAATATTGATCAATGTTAATTATTTCATACCATGCATTGCTAATTTACACAACTAGGAGCATGCCAATTTAGTTTGATCATTTCATAATAGTTGAAACATATTTCAAATAATCTTATGAATGAAAGATTAAGAATGGTATGTTCTTCACAATTTACTCCTTTTTACATTCTATCAATGTTGTACACTGAACATGATAGATGACATCTCTTCACATCACAAGACTAGAAAAATAAAACACATATTGTAGCCACCACAAGATCATAAGAAATCATGATATTTAAAGTTCACAAATTTCAATTCAAAAACTCAAAGGTCATAAGAAAAATCAATTTAAGTGTGAACAAAAATCTCATTTGTTGGAAAAACTCAAAATTGGTGGCTAGATGATCACAAGAGAACTTAAAATTTCAAGTCAGCTCTTCACCACTTCCAAAGTTCATCAAAGCTCAAAATAACATAATCAATTGAAAACCAAAACATATATTTAAGTGACTAACACTAGCCACAAGATGGAGTAGAAGTTACACGATACCTTGCATCCAAGGTATGCTAAGGAACATTACCAAACACTCAAAACATATATTTCTAAAGGATTACATCTCTATGTAAACACACACAATTGGTTCATTCAAAAAAGTATCGATAGTTCTCTCTTTTCCTTTTGCCTTTTCATGCAATGCAGGGTGAGACATATAAATATACTTTCACATAAATTTCTACAAATTTTTTGTTCATACTAGACATGTTGAATTCTTTTCCCCACAAATTTCATAAGGATCTAATATAAAAATCCTTTTATCACACATGTAAAAATACATTACAATCTAGTACATATTTTCATCTTCATAACCCAAATTCTAAATTTTGGCAAGCACTTATACCTTTAGTGCCAAAATCAATCATCTTGTAACTAAATAATAACTCAAAGAATTTTATCTTCTTTCTTTGCCACACAAATGTAGAGAAATAGGTGTTAAAATTTAAGTGTATCCTACACATAATGCACCTCATAATTTTTTGCATATTCTACCACTTTGCAATATGATACAAAATGCAATCACACCAATCATAGGTAGACAATTTGTCAAGCTTACAAAAATGTTTCAAACTTTCATAGTTTTAAGAAAAAACACAGACAACCAAGAAATTTCATACAAAGAGGTATTGTCCTATAAGTGTCTATTTCCCACTTTCATAACACAAATACGATATCATCCAAGGCTCTGATACCATATGGAGGGAGTAACATTCCGACACAAATACCACATCATCTTCGGTATTAATTAAAGTCTAAGATGTCGGTCAACAATTCAAAGGTTGAATGTAGGAGTCGACAAGATATAAATAGATTATATATAAAATAAGAATAATAGAAGTACAAATTTTTGACCCAAACTATCAAAATGATAAAACATACCTATGTGTCCAAAGATAAGTGGGATGTCAACCATCTGTCGAATGTCCTAACAAATCACAATAAGAGAGGTTACATCAACTCAATAAATGTTAAGACCAAATTGTCAAATCATGTCAATGAAAGATAAAGATTAGACCAAAAATGAACTTCCTTATCTAATGTCAAAAGTAAACAACAAAATTACCAAATACCACTAGGTTTAATAGATAGGAACATAGCATACTATAAACAAAATCCTTTCATGAAATAAGATTCAATCACCTATTCATGTAAATCATCAAGGGGGTGATAATATTGTGGGAGTGAGTCTCCACCCTACCATGAAGTAATTATGCTTCCCCATAATCTTTCTTGACACTAAAGATACCCATCCTAGCTAGAGGTAGTCTAACAAAGTAAGATTGACTGAAGTAATGGAATATGTGCTACATGATACATTCAAGTTCAATTTTCAATAGACATATCATGGAATCCCAAAAAAATTCCTTGCAAAATTGATTTCATTTCACACATGTGGAATATATTGTACAAATATTCTCACTTAATTCATAGTACATCATGATTCATGGGTGCATTCGACATACATAGAAAAACATAAGCAAAATCCATCTCTTAACTATCAAAACATGTCAAGCTCATAATTCCGCACATTTTTCTATGGGTTCAAATGGTAAGTATAAATTGAATTCATCATAATACATGGAGAAAATCAAGAATACATCTATGTAGTAGTAATCTATGCAATTCTCTACTATAACAAATAAACAATCATCATTCACTTGGCTATCAGAAATTTTAAATCAAACTTTCTCCTCTTTTATTATGGTATGCACTCAGGTCATTAAGGGAACTTCGTCATATCAAATAGCTATGTTATTTCCACATACTGAAATAGAACATTCCTACAATTGAACTTTTGAACTATCCTTCAATACATCAACAAGTACAGAAAAATAAGTGACCAAATCAAAGAATATGGTCTTGTGCCTATTACTAAGAAATCAATGACAAAAAAATTATTCATACAAGAAAATAAACACAGTCATTAAAAAAATGGAAAGCCAAAGCCAAAAACTAGATCCTCTTTAAATCAGAGAAATCTTAAAGTTCATTTAATATAGTTCAATTTCAAAGGACACTGGGAACTTCCTAAATGAGTTTGGTCATAAGAGATTTGCAAATTATCAAATAGTAATTCCACACTAATTCTCAATTTGATGAACCTATATTTGGTTACAGAACGTCAAATTCTACAGGCTAAACATTTAAAACTGACAATGAACTTACACTATATGAGAAGGAATTTACAATTCATGATAGCGCAAAAACAAAAGAATTCCACTGTGCTAGAATCCAACAATTTGCAGTGGCTACTAAATAAAAGAAAATAAATTTATTTTTTATATTTCTAAATACATCCAAAGACGAATTCATTTCGAGAAATAATAACTTGGAAGGGCATTTATTTGAACTAATGCTCCTCAAATCCCAAAAATTATTGAACTAGTGGAGAAGCAAAAATAGGTTGTTTAAATACTTGTTTATTCCTCTAAAACTTGAAAGAGACCTCCCCCTTATTTACATTTCTAAACTCTCATAGTGAAAGCTATCAATAAAATCTTATGAAGTAAAAATTAGTTCATATTAAAGAGAGACAATAAACTTTAGACAGGACAACAAACTCCAAATCTAAGTGGTAATCGTTTCGATGTCATAATAATCAAAATTGTCCTTTTTAAAAATTCATTAATGTTAATATCAGACGACTATGGAAAACAACCTCATTAAGAGAGGTAGTGATCATACTTTCACATAATCAGATTGGTGAAAATGTTAGTCAGTGAACACAAGACAATATCAAGACTACAATCGATCATCCTAATTAAGAATTTGTTAACAATCATAGTAATTAAAAAGAAATGATATGTCTATATCAAAGCCTACATGTTTCTCAAGAATGAAGTACAAATTATTAGATCATCTTTATCGCTGCCAAGAAAGTATATCAAACAATGTTAACTAATCACCAATTAATTATCCACTAAGAGGTGTGATTTCCATACAGAATTCAAGTGGCATGATGAAGAGATGCAACCATCCATCTTTGATGCATATAAAAGAGACATTGGTGAAAATCCAATAGTATTTAGAGAAGATGTTATTCTAATATAGAATTCTAAAATACATGCTCAAATTGGGCTGCAAATTGAGATGCAGACCTAGAGGTTAGGGAGTCATAATTTAAAAGAAACTATAATAAGGAGTAATGCCAAATATCACCAAAAAAAGGAAAAATGACCCATCAATGACACTTAAACTAAATTGTGAAACAAAGCTGTCAAACATGATATCCAAGAAAAAATAAACATAAAATGCTATGAATCTACCATTGGCGCTTGGTAGGATAGATGAGCAGGCTCTATAGATTTGACAAAGACTTTAAAGATTTGATCCAGTAAAAAAAAAAGATTGTGTTTATTTTGGCTGTGAATGGGGTCATGGCTTTAAGAATAAAATGGTAGATTTGGTTTGGATCAAAAAAATATTACTCCAAGAAGAGTGCTTACTGATGCCAAGATCCTATTCATAAATAAACACATAAGTTTAAAAATCCACAGAGACCATCAGTACACCTTCTTAAATTTTTTGGAAAGTCTGAGATTTAATCAAAGAAAATCTAATGCTTTCATTCAAGTGAAATTGACATTTTCATTGCATAGAGCCAACATAATTGCAAAACAATATCAAATAAGAACCTAGAAAGGAAAAATGTAAATCTAGAAATTTTGTGACTCTTCAATCTTTTTCCCAAATAAATTCTCTTTTTTAGCCTTGTGCCCCACTTTTCCAAAGCATTCGTCCCCTTCTTTTCATGAATTTCCCCACCTCTAATTTTATATATTATTTTTTCACTGTAGTTTCAATCTTTCTACTAATGAGTCATTCATGCCATGATTCTAGCATGCAAGCTCCTGTTTATTTAAAATTTTATCCCCTTTTCTACACTTGCACCCTTGCGTTAATTCTTGCAAAGTGGTAGTCCCCACTCCATGAAATTGATTGTTTCAACTTTTGCATTAATATCACAATCCTTATCACCAACTCATTGCATACAATACAAATTTAATTTTTATGCAAAATGACATTTAGAAATACCAATGCCCATGTCTCCTCTTAGACTCCTACATTTGGCGTTGATTTAGGGAAAGAGAGGTAGTTTTGGTTTAAGAGAAATGGGTTGTTACAAGATCTCATGAATTTATAGATGAGGTAAGTCTTGTATTTCTTGATTTTGTTTGGGATTGGGAAGTCATTTGTGTGAAATTCCTCCATGGCAATGGGGATTTCTTCATCCAATCGATATTTTAATTTATTTTAGCAAATGGGAATGCAACACAATGAAAAAGGGGTGTTGAGCTAGGGGTCATCTTCAAGTCATTCAGGGGTTTTTTGACTGAGAATTTCCAGAGCTGAAGCATGAGGGTCAGTAAGTGGCTACATGTTAAGAACTCAACTTGTGTAGTCGGTAGATATTATGAAAATGACAGGATTAGATTATGTTTCCCAAGTAAAGACTTATTAAATCCATCACTACAATCTTTTATTGTTCTAAATTTTTCTCTACATATACATCCCAATCTATGCTAATTTACTCTTCCAGCAAACAACATTTCTTGTCAAAAAGATATGGCAAAGTAGTTATTAGAAGGAGAGGTGATATTGAGGGAAGAGACTAAAAGTTGGAAAAGGTCTATCAAGTTTTTTGATATTGATTAGTTGTTGTCTTCAAATTCTGAAGGATTATATCAAACATCCAATAGAGAGGCCACAACTAAATCATTGCAGTTATTTTATTTTGTATTATTATTTTTGCAAGTTCTTTTTTTCTTAGTTAGATTTCTAATTTATTTTTTGTTTTATCTAGATCTCTAATTTGTTTTGCATTATTAGCTGATAAATTCTACAAAAGTCTACAATTGGAGAGAATTCTTAAGTGGTGCAAGAGAACCCACTCCTAACCAAAATGGATGAAGGAATGCATGAAGGATAGAAGGGAGGATTTAGGATTATCTTTATGTTCTATTTTTCATGTTTGTAATAAGGATATTCCCCAATATGTAACTCAATGTCCTGCAATGGTATCTTATAAGCCACCATGGACATATGAACCACGGGGCAGTAGTGATGTTTCTTAGGGGTTTTAGAGTCCTAGGATTGTTTTGATGTTTTAAATAAATTGGTTGAGACCCATGTCTTCAAGGGTCTAGTTGCTAGGAGAATGCAACTTTGTGATAAGCATTGTAAAAATTGTCAATAATGCAACTTTGCATTTTGACAACATTTCTTGTTGAGTTGGTAAAAAGAAACTACTTTTGGCCAAGGATGTAGTCAGAAATAATTTTTTTAACTAAATCTTGTGTAATTTTCCAAAAAGAAAAGGGAAAGTCTACCAATGACGGTTTGTATCAACCTCTTCCCATCCCATCAAGGCCATGGGAAAGTGTGAGCATGGACTTTGTACTGGGTTTTCCTAGGACAAAGAAGGGCTATGACAGTGTGTTTGTAGTAGTTGATAGATTCAACAAGATTGATCATTTCTTGCCATGAAAAACTTCTTGTGATGCTTCTTATGTTGTAAACTTATTTTTCAATGAAATTTTAGGATACATGGACTACCTTTGACAATTGTATCACATAGAGATGTTAAATTCATTAGGCGCTTTTGGAGAACACTATGGTGGAAGCTTGGAAACAATTTGACATTTTCATCAGCACACCACCCTTAGAATGATGGAAAAATTGAGGTGGTCAATGGGTCATTGGGAAACCTATTGAGATTCTTAAGTAAACAACATGGTGATAAGTGGGATGTGGCATTGCCTCAGAAAAGTTCTCCTATAATGATACAATCAATAGAAGCACTCGCAGGTCACCTTTTCAAATTATGTATGGTATACATCCAAGAGGTGTATTGGAGTTAAGGAAGTTGCATCAAGGAGAGCCTACTAGTGCAGATGGAGAAGCATTTTCCACAACCATCAAATAATTACATGACCAAGTGAAGTGACAACTTCAAAAATATGCAAAGAAGTATAAGCAGTATGCTGACAAAAAGAAGAGAGATGTTCAGTTCAGTGTTGGGGACTTAGTATGGGTTCATTTAAAGAAAGAGAGACTTCCAAAGGGCATGTATACAAAGCTCATGCAAAGGAAGATTGGGCCCTATCATATTCTCAATAAGTGTGGACCAAATACATATAAAATCCAACTTCCTCATGACCTTGGTTTTTCTCCAATTTTTAATGTTTTTGATTTAACCCCATATAAGTGTAATGTGGATGCAGGTGATAGTTCCCAAATACAAGAAGCCATTGCAGATGATGATATCCAAAAGAAAGATCCACCTACCTTAGACAATATTTTGGAGACTAGAATGGCAAAGAAGACTAGAAACAGAGAATACAAGGAATACCTGGTGAAATAGAAAGGTAAGCCTGATTCGGAAGTATTTTGGATGAGTGAACAATAGATTAGAGTTCATGGTGCAAATTTTCAACACCTCATCTCAAGTGGGCTTAAGCTTTCTTCTCCCAGGGAGTATGGTGTAGGAGCACCCACTCCTGATCGAAAGTGATGAAGGAATGTATGAAGGATAGGAGGGAGGAGTTAGGATTATCTTTATGTTCTATTTTTCATGTTTGTAATAAGGATGTTCTCCAATATGCAACTCAATGTCCTGGAATGGTATCTTATAAGCCATCATGGACATATGAACCAAGGGCTAGTAGTGATTTTTCTTAGGGGTTTTAGAGTCCTTCTAGGATTTTTTTAATGTTTTTAATAAATTGGTTGAGACTGATGTCTTGAGGGGTTTAGTTTCTAGGAGAATGCAACTTTGTGAGCAGCATGTTTGAATGGAAAGGTGATTGTATAGAGTTTGGGAAGATTTCAAGAAAATATAACTGTTCATATTTCCTACAGAACATGTTCTTTTGTCATGGTACAAACATGTACGAATTTTTTGAGGTCTCAAATTGATTGAATCATTTTCTTCATATTTGTATTTTTTATTTGAAAGTGATTTGGTGGTTTGAAGTTTTTATAAAAAAAGTTATTGAGGGTTTCTCTGGCTTGAGAAACCCTCAATTCTAGGGTTGTCTGATTCAAATGGCCGTAACTTTTATATCCACCATTAAAATTTGATGATCCTCTATGGAATACAAGTTAGGACCATGTATTTTAAATTTCAAAAGGTTTTTTTTTATGATGCAGGGATCGAGGGGAAATATGACAGCCTAGGTGGATATTTGGATGTGGCCACCGACTATTTGACTATAAAAGTTAGAGTTTTGGTTGATGGGTATTGAACCAAAGGTTGTACCTTTGGATTTGGTAATGTTTTGGTGTCCCCTTGGTGTTCAAATAATTTTTTTGGTAAAATAGTGGTCGGTAAGGGTGGTTCCTTATAAACCAAGGCCTAATAACCCCACCCATCGGTGAACTAGGCCACCAAGAAACATAGAACATGCCAAACCCACTCAATGAAGAACACCACCGAGTAGAACAAAACAAAAAAAAGCCACTCGATGAAAGGAACCACTGAGAAGAGACATTTGGTAGGAACAAATGATCTGTGTCTTATGTTTCATAGGGAGTTTTTATGAACATCATGGGTTGTTTGGAGAACTTATTTTAAGGTGTGAAGTCTTTCATGCAAATCCCATCCTTGAGGGACACTAGAGTGTGTGAGGGATTGAGATTACCTAAGGTATGAAGGGCTCTACATCAAGTGGTATTAGAGAAAGGGAAAGGAAACCTTGGGTAAGGAACTTAGAGAAAACATGGGAGAAGGAATGGTAGAAGAAGAACTACCTATAAGAATGACAAATGTGGAGCTTGCAAAGCTTGTAAGAGAGTAGATGGTAGAAAATAGAAAAATAAGAGAAGATATGGAAAAGATGAGGGGCCAGATGAGAGGAAGGAGTGGTGAAGGCTCTAGAGATGATGGAGAATGGGATGATGAGGAGATCCCAAGGTAGGAAGAAGAGGAAGTTTTTTTAGACTAGATACCCCTCCTAAATGCCCTAAAGTTCATGGAGAGAAGGACTATGTATGGGAAGTTAGAACTGTCGATATTTAGTGGGAGGATAGAACCAAACTTAGTCATGGATTGGATCAACTCCCTTACAAGATTCTTTGAATGTAACTTGACATTCCTGAGCACCAGAAGGTGAAGATAGAAAAGTCAAAGTTGACAGGTTCTTCTTTGACATGGTGGAATTTTATCCAAGATGAAAGAGAGAAGGAAGGCAAGAATAGAGTGTCTACTTGGAAGAGAATGGTGAGTTTGGTGAAGGAAGCATATGTACCAAAAGATTATGAGGTACAAATCCATAGGAGAAGACAAAAAATTAGGCAAAAGGATATGGATGTGAACACATACATTGAGGAATTCATGAAATTGTGTATGAAATCCAAGACAAAGGAGACAAAAGGAGAGAGATTAGCTAGATATATGAATGGGCTAAAGTTTCTATTCAAGAAGAGTTGAATTTAAACACTCCTGGAATAGTGCAAAAGTGTTACCAATTGGCATCCAAGGTGGAGGAAAAGTTCAAGAGGAGACAAGAACAAAATGGTAGAGGAAGAGGTAGACAAAAAAGAGGAAGAATCCCTTTTAGAGGAAGAGGGAAGGGTTTTTGTTCTCAAGGTGATTCTAATCAAGATCAAAACAAGAATGAAGGCAATAATAGTAGAGGTAACTTCAAGGGTAGAAGGCCTAAATTTAGAGGAAGGACACAAGGAAGAGGATTTTTATGGTGTTACAATTAAAATCAAGAAGGGAACATGGCTAATAGGTGTCCAGAGAAAGCAAGCACAAGTTCCATGGGAGAGAGGAGGACAAATCTGATCCAAGAATCAGACTATCAAAGCACTACTTCCTATCAAAGTGTGAATGCTCTAGATGCATATGGATACCCTTAAAGAGGATATTCCCTAATGATCTAGAGAGAAGTGACTACCATGAAGATTCCTACCAAGGAATCCCTACAAAGGAAGTCCCTCTTCAAAACAATTTGCAAGTCAGGAAGTAAGGTGTGTAAAGTTTTGATTGATTTGGGTTCTACAAAGAATTTCATGTCTCTAGAAGTGATAGAGAAGGTTAAAATTAAAAAGATACCTCACCCTTGCCCATATAAGGTCTCATGGATCACCCAAGGTCAACAAGATATTGTACAAGAATAGTCTTGGGAAAAGTTTCAAATAGAACCATACAAGTACAAATTATTGTTTGATGTAGCCAAGATGGATGCTTTCCATCTCCTACTTGGGAGACCATGGAAATATGATCTCAATGCACACCATGATGGATTTAGAAACACCTACTCTATCAATAAAGATGGGAAATTCATAGAATTACTTCCTTTGATGGAAAATGAAGAAGAAGAGACTAAAGGAAAAGGGGCTAAAGTGTTAGTGGTGGAAGGAAAGAAGTTCATGAAGGGAGTGACTAAATAAGAAGTCTTTTATGCATTGATCCATGTCCTAAAGACCATAGGAGTGACTAGAGGAGGAGAAAACACTCCAAGAAAAGAAAGGTTAGTAGACCCTGTAGTTCAACAATTGTTGGATCAGTACAAAGGCATAATCTTAGAAGGAATGCCCACATCTCTACCTCTTTTCAGAGATATAAGCCAATGTATAAATTTTATCCTTGGATCTACTTTATTGAATAAAGAAACATATAAGCTCACACCTCAATAAAATGTAGAAATGGCTAGGGATATTGAAGAGCTATTGGAATCAGGACTGAATCAATTGTTCTTAGGTCTAGATGTAAAAAAAAATCTCTCAAACACTTCAACAAATTCAGATATAATAACCAATAGCTACTAGGTCATTACAAAATGTATATCAGAAACAGTCAACAATGCAGTCCACTATCCAACAGTATTTAACTTGTAAAACATAGAAATGTTGAACACAAAAATATTCACACAAGTATTAACACTGGGATTTATAGTGGAAACCCAATTTGGGAAAAAACCACTTTGTAACATGCTACCGATATATCCACTCTTCTAAAGTGAGTTTTATGAAAAGCCAACCCTATCAAAGGTTTACAAACACATTGTTAGGTGTGACCCTATTAAAGTATTTCAACCACCCTGTTAAGAGTGCGCCTTGTTAGAGGACTTAAGTAAATTCCATTAGAATGCAACCTTGATTAAAGGATTTATACAATGACTATTAGGTCAACCTTGATTAAAGGATTTGACTAATACAATGGTTAGAAAGTAGCAGTAGTATTGATCTGAAAAAACATACAACTCACTTTGAAAATAACAGATCCAATTCTGTATACATATGGTGGCTTACTGATTGAGTACCATTTCCATCTCCATCACTGATCTTCTCAGAAAATCCTTCAAGAAATCACAACATTGATCAACCTCTTGACCTTTAGACTTTCTATTTTGTCAATCAATAACATCAACAAATTCCATCATCCTCCTCCAACCTCATGCTTAGGTTATCTTATATCTCTTCAACAAATAGATCTTTCTTTTGCCGCTTAATCTCCTCTGTAGATCTTAGGTTTAGGTCAGATCCATCAAATCCTTCCAATCACTTTAGTTCTTCATCTATCCTTCTAGAAACATCTTAAATCTCCTATTTAAATCACAATAAAATGATTTATTGTGCATTAAATGCTCCATACAATTTATAAATAAAGCCAACACATTTTACATAATCCAAGAATTCAACAATGTCGGCTATGAATTTGAATTCTTCTTCAAATGTAAATTATTGATGCTCAATCAATACTGTGTTCAACTCCTCGATCATCACTACGCAGCTCAGCCTCCTCTTCAATTTTCTCACTCAGAAAATATTGTCACTCAACAATAAACTGATGTTCAGTCAATATTGAATTTACTCGATATATACTGGCTCTTTGTCGACACTAACATCACTTGACTTAAACTAGATTTCTTCACTTTTGCTTGGTTAAGCCTACTTGTTTAGTCTTGCTTCTTACTTAGATAAACAATAGATTGTGTTATCATTATGGCATATAATCAAGTACTCATTGAAGTGTCAAGATAACTCAACCTTTCCCTAGGTGTTATTGTTACCAACCTTTCCCTGATCCTTCTCATCAACCGATAGATATAGTACTTTCTTAGATAGCAACAGTCTTACGAGTTAAGGTTTGACATCAATGACAATACAAAAATTAATTCAATTGCAGTTTCCAACAATCTTCCTCTTTGGCATTGATGGCAACACCATATGAATAACACATGATTCACCAACCAATCCAAAACTTGTTAGCTCATCAGAAATATTAGTAATATCCTTAGCTTCATTCTAATTCCGAATCACTCTACTAGCTTGCTTGACTGAACACACAATAACTCCATATGAATCTTTTCTGTGCCTCTTTTCCTTTGAATCTCTCCCTCTTTCTTGATCTTCCATGTGTTTTCATCTAACTTATCTCCCTCTTTGACAATAATGCCAAAGAAGCAACTAGAACTTGCATCTTTCAGATGTAGATATCATCCCTATTTATAGCTTTGCTTCTCTTTTCACAACTCTAGGCCGCTCCTAAAGTGTGACCTCTTTTGCATCAATTTGTTAGATATTTTGTGCAGCACATTTGATGCAGTGCTCCTAGCTTGACTAGGAAGCCTCAGTTAGGGGAAGCACTCCTAATTTACCTCTAAGATATTCATGAGTACCCTTAGGTAAAGATTTAGTGAATATGTCTGCTAGTTGTTCCTTTGTATTCACATACTCCATTCTCACTTCTTTATGTTGTACCAGTTCCCTCAAGTAATGATACTTGATGGCTATATGTTTGGTCTTTGTGTGCATCACTGGGTTCTTAGATATGTTGATATCACTTGTGTTGTCATAGTATATGACAACTAGTTCAATGATCTCTTCTTTCATGCCTTTCAACAATTGCTTTATCCATACACAGTTTGAACAGTTCACCGCAACTACTACATACTCAGTTTTAGCTATAGATTGGGAAATGCAATTTTGTTTCTTGCTTGTCCAAGAAACTAATCTCTTTCCAAGAAAGAAAGCTCCACCACTAGTACTTTTTCTGTCATCTACATTTCCTGCCCAATCTACATCAGTATAGACTCTTAGTTCAAATTTTTCATGCTTCTTATAGTATAGTCCAAAGTCTTCTATCCCTTTTAGATATCTCATTATCCTCTTCACAACCATCATATGAATTTCCTTAGGATTGGCAAAGAAACTTGCCACAATCCCAACTGCTAGAGCAATATCTAGTCTGATGTGAACAATATATTGCAACTTTCCAATCATAGATCTATATAAAGTTTGGTTTACTTCAGCAGTATCATCATTTTTAGACAGTTTCTATCTAGTAGCCATGGGATTACTTACTGGCCTTGAGTCCTCCATACCAAAGGTTTTCAGTATCTCTTTAATATATTTAGACTGTGTGATAAAAATACCTCTCCCCATTTGATAGACTTGCAAACCAACAAAGAACTTTATCTCACTAAACATAGACATTTCAAATTTAGTTTGTATCTCATTTGAAAATTTCTTACACAGGGCATCTTGTCCACCAAATATGATATCATCTACAAAAATATTAGCTAACAAAATCCCTTTACCTTCTTCATCTTTCATGTACAGATTGTTGGTGTCATTTGTCCTTGAAAATCCAATCTGTATCAAGTAATTGTGTAGCCTCTCATACCATGCTCTAGGGGCTTGCTTCAAACCATACAGTGCCATGTTTAGCTTACAAACCATATTTCTTTTGTTTGGGTCAACAAATCCTTCAGGTTTCTCAATGTACACTTCTAATATACCATTTAAAAATGCAAATTTGACATCCATTTGGTATACCTTGAAATCTTTGTAAGAAACATATGCAAGTAAGGTCCTTACTCCTAATCTTGCTACTGGGGCAAATGTCTCACCATAGTCTATTCCTTCTTCTTGATCATAACCCTTGCATACCAGCCTTGCTTTGTTCCTTGTGATTTGTCCATGTTCATTAATCTTATTTCTAAATACCTATTTCATTCCAATGACATTTTTGTTTTCTGGTATTGGCACCAGAGTCCAGGTATCATTCTTTTCTATTTGGTCTATTTCCTCATTCATGTCTTGAATCCAGTCTTCATTTTCTACTACCTGCATTGTTGTCTTAGGCTCAAATTCACACAACAAACATGTAGGGTCTCTCAACTTGCTTTTGGTCAGAACTCCAGTATCTTTATTTCCAATGATTTGCTTAGGCTTATGATGTCTTCTTACATACTGTGCCAAAGTAGGTTTAGTTTTCTTTTCTCCTTTCTCTTTAGGTTCATCAATAAGACTATAAGATTTAGCCTCTAATTGCTTGATAACCTCTTCCTGATGATCGACAACATCCTCCTGATGCTTGGCAATGCCTTCCTGATGCTCAGAATTTACTTTCTGATGCTCGACATTGCTTACCTGAGACTATGTATCAGGTGCATGTGTGTTACTCTCCTCTCCTTCTTCCATATAGACAAAAGATCTATAATCTTTAGGTTCTCTTTTGCTTTCCTACTCATTCTTCTCTACAGATTCATCAACTTTTACATTTGCACTTTCCACAATTTTGTTAGTGTTAGATTTCAAACACTTGTAAGCTTTAATTTTTCTGGAATAACCTAGGAATATGCCCTCATCACTTTTAGCATCAAACTTTCCATTCCTATTATCCTTTAATATATAGCATTTACTCCCAAAGATTCTAAAATATTTTACATTAGGTACATAACTGTGCCATAGTTCATAAGGTGTAACATTTGTACCTTTTTTTATTTGCACTCAGTTTAAGGTATAAACAACTATACTTATAGCTTCTCTCTAGTACTTCTATGCAACATTCTTCTCAATCATTAATGTCCTTGCACAATCCATGAGAGATCTATTCCTCCTCTCGGCTATACCATTCTGTGGAGGTGTTCTAGGTGCATAGATTTGTCTCTTGATTCCTCTATCATTGAAGAAATAGATTGAACTCATTTGATATAAACTCTCCACCTTAGTCAGATCTTAGACATTTCAAGTTCCTACCTGTCTCCTTTTCAACCTTAGCCAAATACCACTTAAACAACTGAAATGCATTATATTTTTCTTTTAGAAACATTACAGTCATCATTCTAGTGTAATCATCAACAAAGAGAATAAAGTATTTAGCACCACAATAGATTTGTACACCCATAGGTCCACAAAGGTCAGTATGAACCAAATCTAAAGCATTTTCAGAAGTAAAGGTCTTGCTCTTGAAACTAGACTTTGTCATTTTACCCAACTAACATTGTTTGCACATCACATTATCAAGTTTCTTCAATCTTGGAAAACCTCTGACTTTCTCCTTTTTACTAATATTCACTAGATTGTCAAATTTAACATGACATAACTTCTTATGCCATAACCAAACATCATCAAACTATGCAATCAAGCATGTCTCTTCAGATAAATCTAGATAGAACAAATTACCTCTGGTTTGCTCTCCACTTCCAATTAGTTCACCAGTGGCATCAAATATTTTGGCCTTTCTGTGATGAAATTACACTCGGCAAGCAGTGCTATTAAGCTATGCAACACTTAGAAAATTATAGTTAAGACCTTCAACCTGAGAAGCATTTTTACAAGTAATTTTATCAGTCAGCTTAATCAAACCTTTACCCTTCACAGGACATAGTGCATCATTACTAAACTTAACACTTCTACCTTTGTAATGATCTAGGGTATCATATTTACTTTTTTCACCAGTCATGTGATGTGAGCAACCACTATCAATAATCCATTTATCACCTTTTCTCACATAAGAAACAAGTGCAGTTTTCTCATCTTCATCAGACTCATCTTTCATAGCAACATAGACTACTTCAATTTCAAAATCATCATCATCAGTGTCAGTTTCTTCTTCAACAATATAGCAGGATTTCTTACATTTGTCGTTGTAGTCCTTGTACTATTGATAACCTCTATTTTCTCTCTTATCCTTGTATTTGTTGTCTTTTTCCTCATCCTTATCATCCCTATCAGGACATCTTGCAGCTATATGGCCAACTTTGTTATATGGAAAACATATGATAGGAAGTTTACCTTTATATTTGCCTTTTCCCCTCTTCAGTCTTTTGGCCATAAGAGCTTCAAGATCCTCTAGTTCTTCATCAAATGTGTCAATATCAATTTCACTCTCACTTACACATTTTTATTTTTCCTTCTTAGACTTATGCAAAACCATTTGTGACTTGAATGCAGATTCAACATTTGCAAAAATGTAGTTATCATAGTTAGAAAGATCAAAAGCAGTAAGCTTACCAACAAGACTTTCCAAGGTTAGAGTATTACCAGGGTTGCATCTAGATTCTTGAATTGTTGAGATTCTAATGGCATATATAGGAAGCAAAGTTCTCAGAACTTTTCCAATAAAAGTTTCATCATCAATATTTCCATTAGCTCCTCTAATAGCATTAACTACCTCCTTGATTCTACCACAATATTAAGCAATATTCTCTCCTTCTTGCATTTTCATTTCATCAAACTTACCTCTCAGACTTTCATCTTTTTCCCTTAGTACATTTGCATCACCACCATAGATATTTGCAAGAGTGTCCCACATTTGCTTTGCATTGGTACATTTTTTAATATCTTCAAATTTAGGATAGCTTAAGGTAGATGCAATCTCCAACATTGCTTGGTTGTGTTCCTGTTTAGCTTTCATCTCCTTAGTAGTTAAAGGTGCAGCAGGGGTGACATAGTCATTCTCAACATAATATTTTGCTGAGTCACCAATACCAGCTAGGTGCAGTTTCATCAAACTCTACCATGCAGGGAAGTTCTCCTTATTCAGCTTCGGTACCTCCTTTTTATACATCTTGATCATTTGCTTCAAGTACCTTTAAACTTGACCTAAGTAAGCACCAATAGCTCTAATACCAATTGTTAATATGATTTAGAACAATAAAGAGGGGGGGGTGAATTAGTTGTTCTTAGGTCTAGATGTAAAATAAAATCTCTCAAACACTCCAACAAATTCAGATATAATAACCAGAAGCTACTTGGTCATTACAAAATGTATATAAAAAATGGTCAACAATGCAGTCCACTATCCAACAATATTTAACTTGTAAAACACAGAAATGTTTAACATAAAAAGATTCACACAAGTATTAACACCAAGATTTATAGTGGAAACCTAATTTGGGAAAAACCACTTTGTAACATGCTACCGATATATCCACTCTTCTGAAGTGAGCTCTGTGAAAGCCAACCCTATCAAAAGTTTACAAACACACTGTTAGGTGTGACCCTGTTAAAGGATTTCAACCATGCTGTTAAGAGTGCACCTTCTTAGAGGAATTAAATACATTCCATTAGAATGCAACCTTGATTAAAAGATTTATATAATGACTATTAGGTCAACCTTGATTAAAGGATTTTACTGATACAATGGTTAGAAATAAGTAGTAGTATTGATCTGAAAAACATACAACTCACTTTGCAAAATAATAGATCCAATTCCATACACATATGTTGGCTTATTGATTGAGTACCATTTCCATCTCCGACACTGATCAACCTCTTCACCTTCAGCCTTTCTTCTTTGTCAGTCAATAACATCAACAACTTCCAGCTTCCTTCTCCAACCTCATGCTTAGGTTATCTTATATCTATTCAATAAATAGATCTCTCTTTTACCACTTAATCTCCTCCATAGATCTTAGGTTTAGGTCGGATCTATCGAATCCTTCCAATCACTTTAGTTCTTCATCTATCCTTCTAGAAATATTTTAAATCTCCTATTGAAATCACAATAAAATGATTTACTATGCATTAAATGCTCCATACACTTTATAAATAAAGTCAACACATTTTACATAATCCAAGAATTCAACAATGTCGGCTAGGAATTTGAATTCTTCCTCAAATGTAAGTTACTGACACTCGGTCAATATTATGTTCAACTCCTCGGTCATCATTGCACAACTTGGCCACCTCTTCAATTTTCTCACTTGACAAATACTATCACTCGGTAATAAACTAATGTTCGGTCAACACAAAATTTTTTCGACATATACTAGCTCTCGATTGACACTAACATTACTCGGCGTAAACTAGATTTCTTCACTTTTGCTTGGTTAAGCTTACTTGTTTAGTCTTGCTTCTTACTTAGATAAACAATGCATTGTGTTATCATTGTGCCATATAATCAAGTACTCATTGAAGTATCAAGATAACTCAACCTTTCCCTAGGTGTTATTGTTACCAACCTTTCCCTAATCCTTCTCATCAAATGATAGATATAGTACTTTCTTAGATAGCAACAGTCTTACTAGTTAAGGTTTGACATCAATGACAATACAATAATTTCTTCAATTGCAGTTTCCAACAAAGAGGAGTTACTCTTCCTATGATCTAGAGATGTATGCTCTCGTTCAGTTTTGAAAGAAATGGAGACACTATCTAATTCCAAGGGAGTTCATTGTATTCACTAAAAATTAGGCTCTAAGTTTCATTAATATCCAATAAAAACTCAACAAAATGCACATGAAGTGGGTGGAGACCCTATAAGCATTCACTTTCTCTCTCTAGCACAAGAAAGGGGTGAAGAATAAAGTAGCATATGCTTTAAGCAGGAGGGTATTGAACATGAACTAAATCCAATTGGAAAGTGTGGGATAGAATCTTTGAAGAACATGTATGAGTCTAATGAAGACTTTGGAGAGATATATTAGGTATGTGCATCTTTTGGTGAAAAATATCATGTAGAATTCTCTAAATTTTTTATACAAAATTGATTTCTTTTAAAAGGGGGATAGTTATGCATCCCCAAATTCTCCATGACACTAAATATTATTAGGGAGAAGCATTGTGGAGCCATGTCAGGCCACTTTGGCTTGGAAAAAATACTTGAGTTCGTAAAAAGAAACTACTTTTGGCCAAGGATGAAGTCTGAAATTAGAAAGTTTGTCGAATCTTGTGTAATTTTCCAAAAAGCAAGGGAAAGTATACTAATGAAGCTTTGTATCAACCTCTTCCCATCCCATCAAGGCCATGGGAAAGTGTGAGCATGTACTTTGTATTGGGTTTGCCTAGGACAAAGAAGGGCTATGATAGTGTGTTTGTAGTAGTTGATATATTCAACAAGATTGATCATTTCTTTCCATGCAAAACTTATTGTAATGCTTCTTATGTTAAAGAATTAATTTTCAAAGAAATTGTTAGGAAACATGGACTACCTTTGACTATTGTATCAGATAGGGATGTTAAACTCATTGGGCTCTTTTGGAGAACACTGTGGCAGAAGCTTGGAACCAATTTGGCATTTTCATTAGCATACCACCCTTAGACTGATGGCCAGATTTAGGTGGCCAATAGGTCATTGGGAAAGCTATTGAGATGCTTAACTAGACAACATGGTGAGAAAAGGGATGTGATGTTTCCTGAAGCTGAGTTCTCCTATAATGATACAGTCAATAGAAGCACTGACATGTCACCTTTTTAGATTATCTATGGTATACATCCAAGAGGTGTATTGGAGTTTGATCAAGGAGAGTCTATTAATGCATACGGAGAAGCCTTTTACATAGCCATCAAACAAGTACATTACCAAGTGAAGTCACAACTTCAAAAATCTACAAAAAAGTATAAGCAATATGCTAACAAAAAGAAGAGAGATGTTCAGTTTAGTGTTAGGTACTTAGTATGGGTTCATCTAAAGAAAGAAAGACTTCCAAAGGGAATATATACAAAGCTCATTCAAAGGAAGATTAGGCCATGTCATATTCTCAAGAAGTGTGGACCAAATGCATATGAAATCCAACTTCCTCCTGACCTTTGTTTTTCTCCAATTTTCAATGTTTGTGATTTAACCCCATATAAGTGTAATGTGGATGCATGTGATAGTTCCCAAATACAAGAAGCCATTTCAAATGATGATATCCAAAAGAAAGATCCACCTACCTTAGATAATACTTTGGACACTGGAATGGAAAAGAAAACTAGAAAAAAATAATACAAGGAATATCTTGTGAAATGGAAAGGTAAGCTTGATTTAGAAGTAGTTTGGATGACTAAACAACAAATCAAAGCTCATGGTGCACATTTTCAACACTTGAAATGTACCCTTTCTAATCTTATATGATGTTTAAAGCCTCTGATCAGATTTTAAAATCAAACAACCAATATTTCAAAAGATCAACCAATTTCTCAATAAAACCCAAATCAGGTATGCCTGAAATAGTGCCAAAAACTTCACAGCTTCACATATTATTGATAAATCTGAAAGTAGAAATTTTTACAAAAATTTCACCAGCATAACAGCCTACAAAATGAAATTTCCAGATCTGTATAGAGTTTACACAACAGCTCCCAAACGGAGGACAAAAACAATGCTCATCGGGCTCCCGAAAATAACACAAAATAGCCCGAAAACACCACAAGACACTAATAATGTATCAAAGAAGTATAACCATGACCCAATAGATATATTCAGCTCTATTTTAACATAAAATTTTTTGCAATACAGAAGCAACCCAAACTGATATGAAATACTCAACCGGAAACATCAAACTCTTACAAGAAACACACCCGAAAACTCACAAATTTGCACTGTTCAGCACAAGGGCAAACTCTGCATGAGCTTGCACATGGAATGGCCTCAAAAATCCTATCCTTAGCCTTCCTAGAAACCTAAAAACTCCCATCCTTGCATCTCCTTCTCCATAGGTTTGGCAGCCTCTGAAGAACAACAAAGCAATGAGCAAAAATCAAGTTCTAGAATGCGCCCGAAATGCCTCCAAACCCCTTTAAAAGAGGGCATAACCCTAACTCATGAAAAAGAGGGGTAAATAATACATATTTTAATAATAATTTTCATTTATTAATCCATTGGTTTCCAAAGATTAGCCCCTTTTCCCGAAACTTCACTTTTTGAGCCTGCCAGCCTTAGCAAAGTTATTATTTTTAATTATTTGAAAAGGGGACATGATGAGTCCTCCCTCCCAAATATTTCTTGTCCTCAAGAAATGAAGGTTGGGATGCTCAAGAATATGTGATCCTTCCCAAGTTTCATCCTCCAATGGTAATCCTTTCCATTTGACCAAATGCTCTGTGATACTCCTATTTCTCAATCTTTTCTCTCTTGTATCCAAAACCTCTTCCAGTATCAAAACTAATTTCCCTTCATCATCAAGAGGTGGTAATTCTATAGATACTATGGTTTTTTGACCTAGAACATTCTTTAGGCAAGAGACATGGAAAACATTATGTATTTTTCTATTTGGTGGGAGCTCCAATTCATAAGCTACCTCTCCTACCTTCCTGATGATCTTATAAGGCCCATAGAACCTTGGCTTGAGCTTCTCTGCCCCACTCCTCTTTAAGGTACTTTTCTTATATGGTTGCAACTTGACAAATACCAAATCTCCCACCTCAAAACATCTTTCAGTCCTTTTCCTATCAGCATACAACTTCTGTTGGTTCTCTGCATGTTGTAGATTATCCTCGAGGGACCATATTATGTCTTGGCTTTGCTTAACGAAATCACTTGCTGCAGGTACTCTGCTATTTGAAAGTACTAGATCAATAGAGGAAAGGGCATCATAACCATAAAGAGAATGAAAAGGAGGCATACCAATAGACATGTGATGAGATGTATTGTAACAATACTCCCCTAGGTGCAACCATTTCACCCAAGCATGTTGTTGATTTGAAACATAGTTCCTCAAACATCCCTCTATCCATTTATTAACTATCTCTATTTGTCCATCTATTTGAGGGTGATAGCTAGGACTGGGAGTGAGTTCAGTTCCTACCAAATGAAAGAGCTCCTTCCAAAAAGAGCTAAGGAATCTACTAGCCCGGTCACTGACAATGTTTCTAGTCAAGCCATGTAACCTGAAAATTTCCTTGAAGAACAATTTTTCCACTTGTGATGCATTGAAATCAGATGTGATGGGAAAGAAATGTGCATACTTAGTTAGTCTATCTACCACCACATATATGCAATCCTTACCTTGAACCTTGGGCAACCTAGTGATGACGTCCATGGAGATACTTTCCCATTTTTGTTCAGGAATAGGAAGTGGCTGCAACAACCCTGTAGGAAAAATTTGCTCACTCTTGTTGTGTTGGCATACCATACATTCCTTAATGTGTTTAAGGAAATCCTCCTTCATACCCTTCCATGCAAACCACTCTTGAAGTTGCCTGTATGTCTTGAAGTATCCTTGATGACTAGTCAAAGGTGTGTCATGAAAGGCCCTTAATATCCTCTCCTTAGTTTTTGATCCTGGCACTAAGAAGATCCTATTCTTGTAATAAATGAATTCATCAACAACCTTGTACCTGTTATCATCCACTAACTTATCCAAAATCTTGGTGGAAAAGAAATCTTTAGCATACTCTGAACGTATGGAGACTTTCCAATCAGCAGAGATAGATGTTAAGGAACACAAAGTGGGCTTTCTTGAGAGAGCATCAACAACCACATTATTCTTTCCTTTCATGTATTCAATATCAAAATCATAAGCTTGCAATTTTCTTACCCATTTTTTTTTGATGATCATTCAAATCTCTTTGGTTCAAGAAGAACCTGAGGCTATTATGGTCTGTCTTTACAATGAATCTCCCACATACCAAATATTGTCTAAACTTATGAAGTGCATGCATGATTGCCAACATTTCCTTATCATAGATGGAGTAACCTTTCTCTGATTGATTTAATTTTCTACTCTCAAATGCTATTGGATGTCCCCTTTGAGTTAGGACAGCCCCTATACCTTCTCCAAAAGCATCACATTCAACAACAAAAGGTAAAGAAAAATTTGGAATTGCAAGCATAGGGCATGAACTCATTACCTCCTTAAGCTTATCAAATGTTTTTTGTGCCTCTTCTGTCCAAATAAAAGCTCCTTTCTTTGTCAAATTAGTCAAGGGGGTAGAAAGCTGAGAAATCCCTTGACAAATCTCCTATAGTAGCTACACAACCCAAAGAAACCTCTCAACTATGTAAGATTAGTGGGTGGAGGCCAATCCAAAATTGCCTGGATTTTTTGTTGATCAACCTGTACTCCTTTAGAACTTATAATATGTCCCAACTATAGGATCTCTGTCAAACAAAACTCACATTTAGATAGCTTAGCATAGAAGGATTGCTGCTCCAAGATTCCCAAAATAGTGTCTATGTGCTTTAGATGCTCTTCCCATGTTTTACTATAAATGAAGATATCATCAAAAAATACCAAAACAAATTTTTGAAGATGCTTCCTGAATACCTTATTCATACAAGATTGGAATGTTGTTGGTGCATTAGTGAGGCCAAATGGCATAACAAGAAATTCAAAGTGCCCATAGTGACATCTGAAAGTAGTCTTTTCCACATCTTCCCTCCTCATGCAGATTTGATGGTACCCTGAGCTTAAGTCAAATTTTGAGAAGTATACAACACCATGTAACTCATCAATGAGTTCATCTATGCATGGTATGGGATAATTATTTTTTATGGTCTTCTTGTTTAGAGCCCTGTAGTCTATACACATTCTCATTGTACCATCCTTTTTCTTGACAAGTACCACAGACGATGCAAATGGACTAGAGCTAGGCCTTATGAATCCCATGTCCAGGAGTTCCTTAATAGTTTTTTCTATTTCTTCCTTATAACCTCTTGGATGGAGGTATGGAGTTGTTATAACTAGTTTGGTACCCTATTCTAACTCTATAACATGCTCAAAACCTCTATTTGGTGGTAATCCTGGAGGAAAATCATTGAAAACTATACTATGCTTATCAAGAATATTTTGAATTTCAAAATGGAAATTACCTTGATTCTTTGGAGAGCTTGTTGGATGGATTATGACTCCTGCTGCCCATGCTACTTGTCCTCTCCATCCTCTTTGTAGTGACCACCTTAGGTGCTCCATTCGATAAGCCTCTCAATAAGACTTCTTTCCCATTGGAATGAAATTTAAACTCCATAGTTTAATGGTTCATGTAATAGCCTCCAATAGAGTGCAACCATTGAACACCCAATACAAGATCTATCTCCCCAATGCCAACAACATAGAAGTCATCACATAACTCATAATCTCCTAAGGTCATCTTGAGTTGTTTCACCACCCGTGTGCAAGGCATAGTGAATCCATCAGCTACAATAACATTGAATCCCTCAAAATATTTTTCTTTAAGCCCTCTTTTCATGACAAATCCCTCATCAATAAAATTGTGAGTTGCCCCACTATTAAGAAGAACTGTCAACCTTTGCCCTACTAGTACCCCTCAAATTTGAAAGGGATGGTATCTTGGGCCTCTTGATAATGCTGCTAAAGTGCCATCCTTGCTAATTTCTTTTTCTTTCTCTTATTCTTCCTCCTCCTTAGTGTCATGAAATTCCTCATGCTCATCTGAATTAGATTCTAAAGCAACTTCAATATAGTGCACTTAACCTTTCCCCAAACATCTGTGTCCTGGAACCCATGGTTCTCTACAAGTGAAACAAAGCTTTTTCCTTCGTAATTCACCCCTAGTCTCTTCATCTACCTTCTTTTTTGCTACATTTATTACATTCTTTGGTGGTAGTGCTGGAAAGTCTTTTTCTAAAAATTCCCCTTATGTTGCCAAAGATTTGGGGGTTTTTGATTAGTGACTGGTTTCATAGGCACACAAGTTTCAAGTTGTAAGCTTCTTTTGATAGCTTCCTGTAAGGTTGAGGGTGAGAAAGACTTAACCAAACCCTTAACAGAATCTTCCAAACCATCAAGAAAAAGATAAATAATCCTCTTTTCACTCATATCAGGTACCATAATAGCCACCTTTTGAAACTCTTCTATATACTCATTAACTGATTTGGTTTACTTCAACTTTGACAATTCTTTAAAATACTCTTCATCATCCTTGAGATCAAATCTATCTATCACTCTTTGACTAAAATCATCAAATGTAGTTACCTGATCATGACCTTGAGTAGTCATTCCATGATACCACCAATCATAGGCTGCATCTTCCAAGTGTAGACTTGTGAATTGAATGACATCACTCTCCTTCATGGGGTTAAGTGTGAAGAAGGTCTGTAATTTTTGTAGCCATGCTCTAGCTGAAATTTTATTTGTTCCATCAAAAGTAGGTGCTGTAAACTTGCTTATTTTATTTTTGAGCTCTCTTCCACTTATGTCATGCTCCCTCATGTACTATTTCTTGGGCATCAAAGTTTTCATCATATCCACATATTCTCTAAAAGGAACCAAACTACGAAAGTCATCATCTAAGCCATTATAAGTAGTTCTTAATGCAATCAAGTTACCTGTAACCTCTTCCATAGGACTAAGGGATGGATTTGGTACTAGTGGCTCATTTGTAGGCAAGAAAATAGTTTTTGTTTATTTAGAGGGTGTGGGTTTTATATTTCTTGGCTCCTCTAAAGTGCTCCCTTTCTCATTAGTAGATACAACTCCTTGCAATTTTTCTGTCAATATCCGCAAAGCCTCTCTAGTTTTTGCCAAACTATCCACTGTTTGCTTCTGAGTATTCTAGATGTCCTGGAAGAATTTATTTTCCATCTCATCTGGGTCAGCCATACTTATTCCTTCCTTGGATTTTGTACTTTTATTTTCAACTAGAGGTTTGATCAAAATTTCTTTATTCTTTTCTCACTGCAAATATCTCTTTTCTCTTTCACTTAGTTGCATAAAAACTTCTACAAACCCTCAGGCTGACAAGATCATAGCTCTGATACCATTGAAATGTCCCCTTTCTGATTTTGTATGATATTTAAAGCCTCTGATCAGATTTTAAAATCAAACAACCAATATTTCAAAAGATCAAGCAATTTCTCAATAAAACTCAAATCGGGTATGCCCGAAATAGTGCCAAAAACTTCACAGCTTCACATATTATTGATAAATCTGAAAGTAGTCATTTTAAAAAAATTTTCACCAGCATAATGGCCTACAAAATGACATTTCCAGATCTATATAGATTTTACACAACAGCTCCCAAATGGAGGACAAAAACAATGCTCATCGGGCTCCCGAAAACAACACAAAATAGCTTGAAAACACCACAAGACACTAATAATATATCACAGAAGTATAAACATGACCCAATACATATATTTAGCTCTATTTTAACATCAACATGTTTTCAATATAGCAGCAACCCAAACTGATATGAAATACTCAACCGGAAACATCAAACTCTTATAAGAAACACACTCGAAAACTCACAAATTTGCACTGTTCAGCACAAGGGAAAACTTTGCATGAGCTTGCACATGGAATGGAATAAAACTCCCATCCTTAGCCTTCCTAGAAACCTAAAAACTCCTATCCTTGGGTCTCCTTCTCCACAGGTTTGGCAGCCTCTGAAGAACAACAAAGCAATGAGCAAAAATCAAGTTCTAGAATGCGCTCGAAATGCCTCCAAATCCCTTTAAAAGAGGGCATAACCCTAAATCATGACCAAGAGGGGTAAATAATACATATTTTAATAATAATTTTCATTTATTAATCCATTGGTTTCCAAATATTAGCCCCTTTTTCTGAAACTTCACTTTTTGAGCTTTCTAGCCTTAGCAAAGTTATTATTTTTAATTATTTGAAAAGGGGACACGACAACACCTCATCTGAAATGGGCTTGAGATTTATTCTCCCAAGGAATATGGTGTAGGAGCACCCAGTCCTGACTGAAATTGATGAAGGAATGTATGAAGGATAGGAGGGAGGAGTTAGGATTATCATTATGTTTTATTTTTCATGTTTTTAATAAGGATGTTCCCCAATATGTAACTTAATGTCCTGGAATGGTACCTTATAAGCCACCATGGAAATATGAACCAAGGGGTAGTAGTGATGTTTATTAGGGGTTTTAGAGTCTTTCTAGGATTTTTTAAAAGTTTTTAATAAATTGGTTGATACCCATGTCTTGAGGGGTCTAGTTGCTAGGAGAATGCAACTTTGTGAGTAGCATTGTAAAAGTTGACAATAATGCAACTTTGCATTTTGACAACATTTCTTGTCAAGTTGAGAAGTTTCATCTCAATGGATTCCACTTTCCATATAGAAGTTAGGAACCATTGAGGAAGGATATTTATATTCCAACACCTCATGTTTGAATGGAGAGGTGATTGTACAGACTTTGGAAAGATTTCAAGAAAATACAACTGTTCATATTTCTTGCAGAACATGTTCTTTTCTCATGGTACAGACATGTATGAATTGATTGAAGTCTCATACTAATTGAATCATTTTATACATATTTTTATTTTTTATTTGAAAGTGATTTTGTGGTTTGAAGTGGTCTACAACAAAATTTATCAAATTTTTCTTGTGCTCTGGCCTGAGAAACCCTCAATTTTAGGGTTTTCTTATTCAAATGGCCATAACTTGTATATCAACCTTTGGAATTTGATGATCCTCTATGGAGTACAAGTTGGGCCCATGTATTTTTAATTTACAAAGGTTTTTGTTTTGAAGATGCAGGGACCAAGGGGAAATATGATTCCCTAGGTGGACATTTCGATGTGGCCACCAACTGTTTAACTGTAAAAGTTAGAGTTTTGGTTGATGGGTATTGAACCAAAGGTTTAACCTTTGGATTTGGTAATATTTTGGTGTCCCCTTGGTTTCCAAACCAAACACTTACATTTGGAACAATACCAAACACTTTACTTCTCAAAATATAATATTGAAACTTCTTCAAAACTTTTACCAAGGGAAATGACTCTTTATCAAAATTCGGGTATCTTATCTCAACATTTTAAAGATAATATCTCATGAATGAAATTGGTCTTTCATTCTTACCATATTTCTTTTGAGTGAGGATCCCTACACATAAATACTCTAAAGAAAATGAATATACCTTGAAAGGTATGTCATAATCTAGGTTGACTAGCACTGGAGATGTGGCAATAGTGGTTTTGATTTCTTCAAATGCCTTCTTGACTGGGGTTTACCATTCTAACTTGGAATCCTTTTTGATCATATCATTCAATAGTTTTACTATCTCAACAAAACCACTTATGAATTTTCTCATGAAATTTATCTTTCCAAAGAATGATTTGAGCTCTTTCTTACTATAAGGTGGAGCCAACTTTAGTATAGCATCCACCCAGTTTGGATCAATGGATATTCTCCCCTCTTAAGTCACATGGCCATGTAGTTTCCCTTTCATAACTCCAAATGCACATTTCTTGGGGTTGAGCAAGATTCCATACATTTTTCATCTTTTGAGTACCTTACGCAAGTCATCTATATGGTCAACCTGATCTTTTGGAAATACCATAAAAAATCATCCATATAAATGATGATGCACTTCCCAACTAAACCTTTTAAGGTGACATCCATTTCCCTCTAAAAGGTTTCTCTAGCATTGATTAAACCAAAGGGCATTTGGTGATAAGAAAATGTCCCCATTTTGTGGTGAACATCATCTTTAGCTTGTCTTCTTCTTGTACCATGACCTAATTATACCTTGAATAGCTATCCAATAATTACATCATTTGTGAACCATTCACTCCTTGTAACACTTTATCTAGAGATGGAGATAAATTGTTTTCCTTCTAGGAGGTCTATTCTAAGTTCTAGAATTCAACACGTAGCCTTATTTCCCCACTCTTCTTCCATACAAGAAATATGTTTGTGATCCATGTGGAGTGTTAGAGTGGGAAAATAATCTTTGCATCCAATAACTTTTGAACTTACTTTTGTATTAGTGGTTCTATCACTAGATTCACTAGTCTCTACCTTTGCTAGAATAACTTGGCATCTGGCTTTAGTGGGATGTTGTGCACCATGACTGAGGTTTCATAAGTTTATAATTATTTGTAACTACATGCTATGAAATATTGGTATTCAGTAAGGAGCTACACCATCTTCTTTTCTCATCTTCCATTCCAATCTTTCTGATATGAACTTCCCTTGGGTCATCATCTCTTCCCAAATTTTATGCATCACATTCATCTCCTCCATACACTAGCTCCAACTTTCTCTTTGCAGCTGATTCATCTTTATCAAAGATCCTTTCTAAGGTTACCATCCCCTTAGGGATATCATTGGTTTTCAAATTCACAATTCCTTGATCATCTAGTTCCTCAGATCCTGCTGGTTCCTTGTCAATGACTTTTTTTTCAAACACCCTTACACTCATGATGAATTCAAGGATATGCTGATTGTCTTGGAATACTTGAAAATTGGTAGTGTTGTTAGGAATTTATGGGGTAACAAAAAGCTCAACTAAGAATATTTTTAGTTTGGATTTTTTGATGGGGTGTAGTGAACTAGCTAACATTGCAAGAATGTCAACAATAACATTCATTCTCCTTCAAATAGTCTTGATGTTGAAATCCTCAAAATCCTTAATTAGATCCCAAACAAAATTTTGATAAGAGGTCAACATTTTGTCATTACATGAATATTGGTTGTGGATCTTCTTGACAACCAACTAAGAGTCACCTTCAACTACTAAAGCTTTGATTTTCTTTTTATGTTCCATTAGGAGACCATGAACCAATGTCTCATATTTTGTCATGTTGTTAGTACATAGAAATTGTAATCTATATGTAGCATAAAAGGACTTACCTTTTGGATTTATTAATTTGATTCCATCTCCAACTCCTTTCTTACACTTAGAGCCATCAAATCTCAACTTCCATACCTGGTGTTGTTTAATGTGTTTTGATTTAGGCTAAGATTTGGTTGCACTTCTTGGTGTTTCTGAGGAATCTCCTGAAAAACACTGTCCTCTAGTAGAGAAAATGCTTTCAATGTCAAATTCCTAATTTGAATCACTATCCACTAGAACTACTTTTCCTTTTTATTCCTTCAAATTAACTTCCTCAAGAGGTTGATATTTCTCATAAGGTGGTAGAAAACCATCATCTGATGAACTCCATTCATTGTCCACACTATTTTTGAAACTTTTTTAATCTGAATCCAAGTCTTCACCTTCTACTTGAACCATTTCTTGGGATTTATTAAATGGTGGTAAGGTACCACTATCTAATGAAGTATTTCTAAAAGCACCCAATGCAAGAATCTCATCCCCTAGTTTTGAACCTTGAATCTTCTTAGTTGGCTGAGTAACCTGGGTCAACACTTTTGATAGTGCATCTTGATAACTTGAACATGTGAATTCAAAATGGTTTGAAATGATGTAGGTGAAAATATCATAGCAATAACAATATGTTGGGATCCACATCATGACCCAACTATTTCAAACTATTGGTCATATTTTTAATGAGGTCTTGAAATATTTTCTAATCTACCTAAAACTCTTGTAAACCTTGCACAGGGCTATCATTAGAGTCATCCTTTTCTTATATTTGAAAAATAAGAATTTTATCTAGTATTTATACTCCAAATTCTGATTGTTTGAATAATACTTCATATGGGGCATTATAATCTACAATCATTTTCTTAATTTTTGGCTCAGCATCAATCTTGATTTGGTTGTTTAATCACATCCAAGGCATCCATAACTATGTAAAGTAAGTAGAGAGCCAACCTATAAAACACTTCATACATTATCTACTTAGAAACATATCATAAGTATCGGGGATGCTAACAACATGTATATCAATATATTCTTGTACCATTAGATCAACAACAAGTTGAATATGCACATCTTTCAATACATTGATAACATTGACTTTTGTTTTGTCCAACTGTATTACCACTTTGTTTGTGGTCTGGGGAATCATCCCTAGCTTCTGACCGATAGAGAGTGGCATGACATTAAAAGAAGCCCCTAATTTGATTAATAAGTTGCACAAATTTTTACCAAATATACGTAAGCTCAATAGGATTGGGAGCACTTCCAAATTCTCCTTAAACACGATAGGGAATTCTTCTAAAGAATTCAAACTTGATGTGGGATCCCATGCATTGTTGGCTTTTATATTCTATTTATAATGACCTAAAGAATTCAAGAGTGCTTCCCTTTGAGAAGGGAAGGCTTGTAACATACCAAACATCAAAATTTTTTCTTTTGTCTTTTTAGTTCTTCAACAACACTATACTTTTTAGTGTACTAAGTCAAGTTTCTAAGCATAGTGGGTACACTTTGGGATGTCAAAGTAGTAACATTTGGCCCCTTTGGAGGCATGAGATTATTGCTTTCTCATGGATTCAATGGTGTTGGTTGCATCCTTGGAGGAATACCATCACTCAAGGGTTTCCTTTAGCTTCTCAAATTATAAGTGTTTGAATTGTTATTCTAGAATGCATGGACCTCAAAGTATTCAAGCTCATTTTCCCTTTGGAATGGAAACAAAAATTCTTCCTCTTGTGTATTGTTGCAAGAACCTTCCCTTGTATCAAGCTCATAAGAATCGAACAACATTGCATTGAACTGAACCAGAGGATCATCAGAACCTTGAGGTTTTTGATTGCTCATATCATTCATGTACCCATTATCATTTTGGCATGTGCCTATAGTTCCTATAAAATTAACTATAGTAGATTCATACATATTAGTATTATTAGTAGGTATGCTTCTTTTTTAAGGTCGATTGTTCTAGGGTCTACTAGGTCTATGTTGTCCAAATACTTTATTTTGCATGTTATTATTGTAATTGTTATAAATTTTATTTTGATTTTAAGGATAATAATTCAAGGCAATAGTCTATCTTTGGTAATTCCCTTGGTTTTGAGATGGATTGAGTTTTATTATAGTGGGATCATTAGTTTACTAGGAAAGAGTCTTCTTTACAACATCCAATTCAGATGCTAAATGATTATTAGGCTCACAGGGAGGCACAAATCATTGTTAAAAAGAGGAAAATTTTATGGGCTTCATAGCCCAAGTACGTGATTGCAAGTGGTGGGGTAGTGAGTTGTTGAGTTGGTATTGGGTTGAGGATTAGAGTTTGATTGGCTAAGGCATGATAGATGGCTGCGGATGCACCCATTGGAGCAGTATTACCAAATGATGATAGAGTATCAAAATTCCCACCAGCCTATCCATTTGTTGAGTGAAGGTGATGGCTTCATTACATACTTTCTCTAAGGTATCTCTATCTGCAGGTGGGAGCCTTCTCAAGAAAATTTCCATCAAAGGATTTAAGGCACATAGGTACACTTGTATGTAAGAACCTATAGGTGTAGTATAGGGAGCTTCAATATTTTGGTATATCTTATGAAAATGATGGTTAAACATTGTAATAGGCTCATTCAAATCCTTCTTAGCTGAGATAAGTGTGTGATGATATTATTCACCTTCATGAAATTACAAGATTAACTAAGAACAACAAGAATTAGATTGAGCACTAATCTAATAAATGCACAATTAATCTATCAACATCTCATGGATCTCTAGAAGGAAGTGGTAAGTGAGCTCTCAGCTGCAAATCCTCACTAGTGACACCTCTAAAATGAGAATAATGCTGCTATGATGCTTCTAAATGCTTATTCTATGATGAATTTATGCTTAATCTAGCTCCATTGATAACAATGCAATGATAAAATGCTAAAATGATAACTCTAAATGCTCAAATGCTTCAATTGCTCTTAGAAGATGATCTCAATTGACTATAGTAACTAGGCTTTTCAATTGAAATTGTAAGATGGAAATGCTCTCCAAAATGCCTCATACTTATAGTGATTTCCCAAGGGTAGGGGGTAGAGTGAGTTGATGATGGTTATGCTTGGGTAAGGTCAATTGGCTTTGCTTTGTCCATAAATGGGGGGACAAGGAGGGGAAAATCATTTAAATGGTTTCAAAAGGCTGGACCATTTCAACAAAAGTGAGTGATTTGTGTCCATTTTGTCTCCAATTTGCTTTGTTGAGGGAAATTATGATTTATTAATTAATTAAAGTAATTAAATTTAGCCATGAAGGGTAAGAGGTTCATTTTGATTTTTGCTTTCAACAACTATGTCATAAATTGAATTTAATCAATTTCGCAGTGTTTTTCCCCTTTTCAAGATTTATTTAATCATTTAATCATTTAATTGAATTTTCTTTCGATTTGAATTGCCTTTGTTCCATTTATTGATTTTTTTGTGCTATTTTGATGATTTGATTGCCTTTGGCCAATTTTTCATGTCTACAAATGCCCCTCTTTGAGTCGATGTGCGAAGAACACCGATTCAAAGATTCTTTATGTCCTGATTGCGATTTCCCATGTGATTGATTGCTGCCTCTTGATACAAAAAATGTTATGATGCCCCACTAATTTCATGATGTATGATTGCGATTTTGATTTGATACCCTTATTGCCCCGTCAGAAATTAAAACATATGAATTGCATGATTTGAAAATGATTATTGATGTTTGATATAGCAAATATGTTTTAGTTTCTGACTATTGATAATATCCCACGATGTATGATTATGTCCTGGTTTGATTTGATATGCTAAGAGAAGTCAATAGCTAATTTCAAGTTCAAAATTAGGTCAAAACTACCTTAAATAGGTTAAGAACCCTCTTTTACCATTCATTTTTACTTTTTACCTTTGGTGATTTTGCTCTGATTCTCTAGTGATTTCGAGATGGTTGTGCCGATTCAGGAGCATAGATTCGAGAGATGCCAGAGATATGCGAGACCTACTAATTATGGGCCTCCAGTAAGTCATGACAAACTTTGATCTTGCATTTATTGATCATTTATTATAATTTCATGTTTTATCGTTGCTTTGTATTCAAGAAATCACACCTAGGATAGGATTGATTGTCGCCTAGGGTCTTTTATTGTCGCATCCACGGGTTTTATTATCACCTCCACGTAATAATCTCCCGCCTAGAAGACAATTAAGTCTCACCTAGGAGGAAAAAATTGTCGCCTAAGGTAAAACTGTCTGTCGCTTTGTCAAATTCACTGTCACGTATAAAAAATCTGTCGCCTGGAAGAATAGGAAAGTCGCTTAGGACCAAATTAAGTCATGCCTAGGTTAAATGTCACCTGATAGTAGAAAAATCATGCCTGAGGTATTTTTTTGCGGAATTTCCATACTTTTTACACATGTGTTGATCGTATCTAATGAACAATTTGATAACCCCCTGATGAGAAAGTCGGATAATTAGTGTAGGTCTATGATTGTCAACAAAACATTGGTTTAGATATTAGGATAGTAGTACTGTAGAATATGATTTGTCAATCTAATTTGAATATTAACTGATAGGATAAATCAATTAGTGTGAAAACCAATATGATTTGAATATGAACTGATAGGATAAATCAATTAGTGTGAAAACCAATATGATTTGAGACTGTCACTTCATTCTCAGGACATAGAGAAATGAACGATGATACTTTAGTGTGATTACTTGATACTTTTGATTGACTTGAGATACTTCCTTGATACAATGTACTGATATTATTCCTTTACCTTGCCAACAGGATCATTATCCTACTTTATATGTTTGTTCAGTTGCGTCATGGGTTATTGACTTAGGTCAGAGACTTTCTGCAGCTGAGTTTCGAGTGATTGAGAGATGTGGTTTGAGTTTCCTCCTCGATCTCCCACAGTTCCAGCTAAACCATGGTTTATTGACTGCAGTGGTAGAGCAAATGCACTCTGACCACAACACATTTCACTTTCCCTACAGAGAGATGGTGATCACGCCAGAGGATGTGTATTGATTATTGCGAATTCCTTGCAGGGGTGAGTTGGTGTACTATGATTCTGCATATGATTCTTCTATCTGCCGATGAGTATTTAGGGACAACACTATTGGCGATGGGGATATGATCACATGGCCTCAGTTTACCTCTTTTCTAACATTACCAACAGTTTTGGGTGCCTTGATTGGCAGTCTACTTCTTCCCGACCAGTGAGGTTGTGGTTTTTTCAGTCGGTTAGGGTTGGATTATAGAGGATTTACTTGCTCATCCTCGATGGTTTGATTGGGGTTCCTACATCTTGGCCTAGTTGTATCATGACTTACATGAGGTAGTTTATCGGGGTAGTGCCGCATTGTCAGCAGGTGTTATTGTTCTGCAGTTGTGGATATGGGAACATCTTCCCATTACTAGGCCTATTTCTGATAGAGTTCAACCTCGGGGATATCCCTATGCTTTCTTATATACAGGCATGGTCATACAACATCATATGGGTCATTTGGATTACTGGCGATGTTAGATTGATGATCTAGATCAGGTTATATGGCATCCTTATCTTGGTTGTGATCGTTGGAGAGAGGATGGTGACGAGTTAGCATATATGTTTGCCCCTCACTGGATGATTGGGCATACTCCTACCACTATTGAGCACTTCTGCTTTGGTAGAGTTTTGAGACAGTATGGGCAGATTTAGGATATGCCTCAGGGCAATGCATTATATGCTCGAGTACAGGCAGAGATTTCTCTATGGGGTCCCTGTATTGATTATCAGTTTGCATTAGGTCAGATTGCAGGTATGACTATCTATAGATGGGAGATACTTCCTGGTATGGCTGATGCTGGGATGTCACATGAGTATGCAGATTGGTGGTCTCACCATAGGTTTCCTCAGTTTATTGATCCAGCTGAGCCTATTCCCAGATGTCATGATGGTGAGAGGGGTGGTAGACATCAGAGAGATCGAGGACATAGACATCCTTGGGTTGCTGTAGGGGGAGGTCAGGTGAGATGAGATCCAGGTCATGATAGGTAGGATAGAGCACAGGATGATGCAACTGTTAGATAGCCTAGAGCAGATAGATAGGACAGAGTGCATAGACAACAGAGAGCTTAGAGACATGCACAGATTGATGTAGCTAGGCAGGTTCCTGGGATATTAGATCCCTTGGTACAGTTACAAAGAGTGGCCTTAGCATAGCCTGATGATGATGCAGCTCATCAGGATTAGGTATAGTAGGATGATGCACAACAAGCTAATGTATAGTAGGATGGTGGGGCTCCACAGATGCCTCCGCCAGCTCGACAGCCACAGGGTGTACAGGATGATCGCATGGATGGATTAGAGTGAGGTTTACAGTCTATGAGGATAGAGATATCCACTATTGTGGGTTGATTGGACCAGGTTGCCTCTTTATTACAGAAACTTGTATCTATCATGGTTGTGCAGAGGCAGGATGGAGTGGGTACATCACAGGCTCCTCCCCCACAGGATAGTAGAGGGCCAAATGGATCTGGTGCTACAGGCTCTTGAGCGATATGATGATAGATTTACTCAGTGTTGTTAGTCCATTTTTTATGTTATACTCATTTATCAGAACATTTGATAGATCACTTTGATGGTACCTTGACATATTTGATGTATGGGATCCTCCTTTTTGATGATGATATATGATGATATACTTCTTGATTCTCTTTGATGAGTTTGATTATAAGATTATCTTTTATGCAGCTATATGATGTTTGATTTATGCATTTACTTGAATTCATGCTATGAATGCAATATCTTATTTTATGATATATATCGATGTATGTAAAGATGGATGAATTTGGTGATGCTCTTCTATTGTTCATGTATGGATTTAAGATGTTTAATGGAAATGCACATGTATGGTCCTATGTTTTGTTGATTTTTCAATGTATGCCAGTTTATCCTTAACTATATGAGTGCACATGATGTATGGATGATTTTTCATTGTAAATGTGGATAATGAATAATGCTCAATGCATGTATGCAAAAGATAATCTCATTTTCTTTATTGTGTTTTATCAAGAACAACCATTATTATTGAACCCCTTTTGCGTAAATGTTTTAACTACCCTAGATTATTGATGTACCCCCTCATCCCTTGGAAAAATAACCATAAACATATGCATTTGATTAAACAAGCCAATGCAATTAATCTAACAAGATAATGCAATGAATCTAATATGCTTTGCAATGCAACCTAAGTGTCACTAGCTTTTAGCAAATAAATGCCTCGAGGATAAATTTTCATCATTGAGCGTTTGGGACCAGAAAGCAAGTACAATCACCACTGCCCACTGACATGATGATATGAATACCACTTTTTATCGCATTTGGTAACCTCTTTTATGAACTAGTACAACCCTCACTAGTTGGATGACCAACTATGGGAGTCTGAATACCGGTGTCAACGGATTCAATGTTGCAAGTGGATTTTTGGTATTAAGATATAGAAAATCTAAATAACCAAGGGATCCATTTGTGTAAACAAACAAAGGTCAATCCATCCACTTATGAGATAGTCCTCGATGGTTCTTTGATGGCCATGTCGTTAGACAACTTCCCATAAGGTGACGAATCTTCCTCCAAACAGTCACTCAAAGGCAATAAAATATCGTATCTCTATCATTGCCAATAGCATCAATTAGCTAAAGAGACTTGATATAAATCAATCGATATAAGCAAAGAGATTTTTAACCAACTTTCAAAAGAATCTTTCAAGTGTTTTGCATTGTTTCTTGATTTTCAAATAGTATTTCTAAGTACCTTGATCATTAATGATGTTTGATTTTTATTTAATCCTGAATAATAAAGTCTATTAAGGCTCAAGGATTTTGTTGTGGTAATCAATTTCTTGGTTTATGAACAATGATATCTATCAAAGGTTCATGAAAATATGCTTCTTTCTTCTAAAATTTGGATCTCGCTCTCTCTATGTTTGACTCTGACTGAATGTTGTTCATTTGAATCCATTTTATGTACCAACTTTGTGATATGTTCTTCGTTGCCCCCAAGTGTTTGAATATACCCATTTTGACAACTTTGGGCAATGTAAATGATGAAGCTACCAAGCTTTATTAGGACTATGAACAAATGATGGATGCAATGAAGGTTTGGACAAATGGGATGACGAGATGCATTATGTACAAATGCAACCTAGGAAAGACCGACTGAAGGGAACCAAAGGTGCTTGTTTACCAAGTTTTCACCCTTTGGATGGATCAAGTTCTTTTTTTTTTTTTTGCAACCAAGGTGCCTATTTACTAGGTTTTCACCAGGGCACTTTCTTCTTTTTTTATTTTTTTTGTATTTTTGTATTTTTTTTTAAAATTTTTTTTTATCATCAAGGCACCTATTTACTAGGTTTTCACCAAGACAACATCATTTTGGATGTTTTTCCCTTTCTTCATGCTCAATTTTCTCAATGTTTTTATCCTTTTGTGCTGTTCAAATAGTTTTGGTGTTTTCAATATCTCTTTTGAACTATGTACAATAAAATAGGATGCTCTCTCATCTAATACTCTTTATACTCTTTCATCTACCTCATGTATATAACCTTTTAAGATGAATACTATTAATAGGTTCTTGAAGTTCCTCTCCCTCACAATTTGATAATTTATAGGTTCCTGTGCCAAATGAAGATATTATGATAAATGGGCCTGGCCAATTAGCCTCCCATTTGTCTTTCTTTTCCCTCTCAACCTGATTCTTTGGATTCTCTCTCAACACCAAGTCTCCTACTTGAAAAACTCTTAGTTTGATATGTTTATTATAGTTCCTTGAGATTCTATTTTGGTACACTTTCAGGTGCTCATAAGCTTGTGTTTGATGTTCCTCAAGTAACTCCAATTGTTGAAGTCTAGCAACCCTATAGTCTTCATCTGTGATCAATCCTTGTAATGACACTTGTAAAGATGGGATTTCAACCTCTAATGGTAGAACTGCTTCAGTCCCATAGACTAGTGAGAATGGCGTGGCTCCGGTAGGTGTTCTTATGCTAGTTCTATAGGCCCATAATGTTGGATTAATTTGCATATGCCAATCCCTTCCTGATTTGTTGACCGACCTTTTCAAAATCTTCAATATATTCTTATTTGTGGCTTCAGCTTGCCCATTTCCCTGAGGGTAATAAATTGATGATGAATGGTGAGTGATATGAAATGTAGCACATAGTTCATCAACATCTTTATTCTTGAATTATTTTCCATTATCTGTTATTATGGCATGAGGAATACCATATTGAAAAATGATATGATTCAAGATAAACATGGAAATTTGCTTTCCTGTTGCTGTTATCAATGGAACCGCTTCAACCCACTTGGTGAAATATTCTATTGCGGTTATGATATGTTTGTGCCCATTTGAAGAAGGTGGATTTATGACGCCAATTAAATCAAACCCCCATTGATAGAAAGGCCATGGTGTGACAAATGGATGTAATGCTTGTGCCGGTGCATGTATCATATCACCATGATACTGGCATTTGCTGCATATCTTCACAAAGTGGCAAGCATCCTTTTCCAATGTCTTCCAAAAATACCCTAAACGAAGGATTTTCTTAGCTAGATTTAACTCACTTGAGTGCGACCCGCAAATGCCTTCGTGAACCTCTCGTAAAGCTAACTTAGACTCTTCTTCCTCTAAACACCTAAGTAACATCTCGTCTAGACCCTTACGATACAATGTTTTGGAAAGGATTAAGTAACGGGAGGCTTGGCATATGAAATTGCATTTTTGAGCATGGGTTTAGTCTAAGGGTAGCACTTGGTCTTTAAGGTAGGTATATATAGGTCCATACCAAGGGGAGTCATGTCCATGTAAGAGGGAAACAATTTGGGTTTCGGGGAGGTCAAATGTCAGTTTTACCAACTCTTCCACCAAGAACTCATACTTCTCATTTTGATCTGGTTTTTGTAACAAAGAGGCCAAGGTAGCCATGGCATCAACTGCTCTATTTTTCTCTCTAGGAATCTGTTCAAAGGTGATCAAAGAAAAGTATTTCTTCCATCCATCAATCATAGTCTTATAAGGCATCAAATTTTCATCCTTAGTGTTATATTCATTGTTGACTTGATTAATGATGAGTTGAGAATCTCCATAAATTTGTAGCTCTTTTATATTCCATTCTAAGGCCATTTTGATGCCTATGATTAGTGCTTCATATTCTGCTATATTATTTGTACATGGAAACATAAGCTTGTAGGATTTGGGAATGGTGTAACCTTGAGGAGTTATCAATAATATGCCGGCCCCGGAACCTCCTTGAGTATAGGATCCATCAAAGTATAACTTCCACGTTTTCACCTCTATGTTGACAATGGCGGAATCTGGAAATTCCACTTGAATAGTTTGTATAGAAGTCATGGGATTTTTTGCTAAATGATCTGCTATCACTTGTCCTTTGATTGCCTTTCTATCAACATATTCAATGTTGAATTCACTCAATATCATCACCCATTTAGCTATTCTACCTGTTAAGGCTGTTTTACTTAACAAATATTTGAGAGGGTCTATCTTGGCAATCAACTTGACCTTATGCATCAACATATAATGTCTCAATTTTTGAGATGAAAACACCACTTCTAGACAAGATCTTTCCATAAATGTGTAATTAAGCTCATATTTTATCAACGTTCTAATCAAATAGTAGATAGCTCTTTCCTTTCCTTGTTCATCCTCTTGCGCCAAAAGTACCCCTAAGGATCTTTCCGTAGCAGATATGTAGAGAAGTAATGCTTCTCCCTTGATTGGTGACATGAGAATGGGTAGATTTATCAAATAAGTCTTCAACAATGTGAAAGCTTGATCACATTCAACATCCCATATAAATATAGTATCCTTATGTAGCAACCTGGTGAAAGAATGACATTTTTCAGCCAATTGGGAGATAAACCTTCATATGGATTGGATTTTACCTTGCAAGGATCTCATCTGGCTGATATTCTTAGGTATTTCCATGTCCATTATAGCTTGTACTTTCTCGGGATCCACTTCAATCCCTTTGGTGGAAACTATATAACCTAGTAACTTTTCGGATTGGACTCCGAAGGCACATTTCTTTGGGTTTAATCTGACCTTGAATTGCTCCAACCTAACAAATATCTTTTTCAAAATGTGGAGGTGTTCTTCTCTTTTGTGGGATTTTGCCAATATATCATCCACATAGTCTTCTAAAAATGTATGCATCATGTCATGGAAAATAGTTGTCATGGCCCTTTGATATGTGGCTCCGACATTTTTAAGACCAAAGGGCATGACATTCCAACAAAAAGTACCCCAAGGGCAAGTAAATGCTATCTTTTCTTGGTCTTCAGGTGCAATTTTGATCTGATTATACCCGCTAAAGCCATCCATTAATGAGTACATTAAGTGTCCTGCTGTCAAATCCACTATGGCATCTATGCTCGGAAGTGGGAAATCATCTTTGGGGCAAGCAAGATTTAGATCTCTAAAATCTGTACACACACGAATGGATTTATCATGCTTTGTGACTGGTACAATGTTGGAGATCCATTCGGCATATGCTATTGCTCTTATGAATCCTACTTTCAACAATTTTTCCAATTCTGCCTTGACCAAAAGAGCTATGTGGGGGTGCATTTTTCTCAACTTTTGCTTAACGAGTTTAACCCCTGGTCAAACATTCAGATGATGCATTATAAAGTCCAGATCTAATCTAGGCATGTCAGCATATGACCATGCAAAGTTTACTTGTTGTTCATGGAAGAATTTTATGAAGTCTTCTCTTTCTAGAGGTGTGAGTGATGCTGCCAAGTGTATGAACTTTGGATCTAATTTTGTCCCAATATTGACCTTTTCCATTGGCTCTATGAGTATAGGTGACCTTTCCTCTTCATGTTCAGGCAAAGTGTCCAATCTCTCTTCTTTTGGTGCCACAATTGGGTTTTCACCAAAAGAAACATCTTTTAATTTTATTTTTTTTGGTTCTAATGGTGCCACAGTTGGGTTTTTCACCAATAGAACTTTTCCTTTTTTTACTATTTTTTTTGATTTTTTTCTTTTGACTAAGAGATTGAACCCCTGCTGCTGTCATTATGTCCATATTGAATTCGTTGGTGGAAGAGGGTTCAACCGCATTAAGGTAGTGATTCATTGCTTGGTCATTGGAAAAGTAAAGTAGGTCATTTGGTTCGGTTTGGTCCCAATCAATGAGGTGTGGATTTATCAAAAGTAAGGGTTCATTGGGTAAAATGTCATCAATAGGCATTATGGACATGACTTCATTTGAGGGTTCATACGTTGTATCATTTAGATCTATGACGTGCGCTTCCTCAAGATGATCCATGGAAGAAGGGTCAAAGTCCCCTTCACTCGAGTCCTCGTCAACCTCTATAGGAAACAACATGGGAAAAGCCACAAGGGGGTTAAAACTAATGTTTGAATCTCCCTCTTCTGAAGGTATCGAAAATGTTTCTATCCATGCTCCATTGGTAGGTACTTGCTTAATATTAGGCCCTTGAATAGGAGGTTCTTCACTAATTTGAGCTTCTTGCCTTGGAATTTTTGCATAAGTATGTATAGCAATCACTTCCTTGTCCTGACATGATTCATCTGATAAAGTATCCCATTCATAATCCTGAGAATCATCACTATCTCCTTCGGATTCTAAGGCATTTATGTGAGGATAAAAATCTTGCATTGGGCTTGAACTTTCTCCTTTGCATTGAAAACCTATTCTGGATTTTTCATGACTTGCCCTCCAAATAGGTTCTATAGGTTCCAATAATCCCCTATTTCTTTGGCCTAAGGGTCCTCTTCCCTTGTATCCCATCTTTTGCATTATATCAAAGCCTTTTCCATATTGCTCAGTTTGTATCTTTACATGCTGAATTCTTTCCATGGGAGTGTTGGAAGTATCTTCCTCATCATGGTAAAGCCATTGAAGGACATCATCTTCTTCCTTATCCCATGCTGCTTTATTATCTTCCCTTACAAAATAGGAATTATACTTATGTTCTTTTGATGGTTTACCATGTGATTTTGGAGATGTGGGCATGTCAAATAGAGAAACAAAATATTCCCCTATCCCTTTTGAACTAATCTTGCATTGTTTTTCAAAGTTGTTCATCATTTCACTCATGTGTTGGTAACGATCTTTCTTGGCTTTTTCCTTTTCTTCTTTGGTAGGTTTATAGATTACCGTTTCCAATTTAGGTGCTATGTATGAACTTTCCATTGCATTTGGGCCCTCATAGCTCACTTTTTCCTTTCCCTTAGTTGATGTCACTGAGCTAGCTTGAGGAGGGTGTGGAGTAACATTTATTGTTAGTTCCTTCATTTTAACATCTTCAACTGTGGTTTCTTGAATAATTCCTTCTTGGTTATGTGGAATGTATAACTCATGAGGAGGTTTGAGTGTATTGCAATATTGGAATGGGTTAGAGTCTCCTCCAACTGTGATTTCTTCACCCATGTACAGAAATTTTATGCATTGGTGGTACATGGATGGGACTACTTGCATCTCATGAATCCATGGTCTACCCAACAAAATATTATAAGTTAATTTCATGTCTAGCACTTGACAATTGGTGTCCTTCTTGACAGGTCCCACTTGGATGGACAATACAATCATGCCCTTAGAAGCTCTTTCAGCTTCATCATAAGCTTTAATGGTGATTTTCTTTGTAGGGTCAATGCAAGACTCAGATAGACCTAAGGATTTGACAAGACTTAATGTGAAAATGTTGAGACCAGCCCCTCCATCAATGAGAGCTCTTTTGACTCTATGCCTCTTGATTAAGACCTCTATATGCAATGGTAGATTTTAAGGATGGGTTATAGACATGTCATCTTGATCGAAAAATGAAAGACAATGAGGTGCTACAAGATGACCTACCATATGTTGAAACCTTTCTATTTCTAAGTTAGTAGGAACATGTGTCTCTCCTAGAGCTTTTTCCAAAATCTCCTTATGGTTTGGTGACAACTTCAATAATTCTAAGATAGAAATTTGTGTTGGAGTACGTTGCAATTGATCAACCAAACTATAAGGCCTTGCTACTATAGAAGATTGTTTGACTACAATATTGGATGGTGGGATGTTAGTGCTTTAGGAGCTATCCCTTGTAAGGTTATTCTAGAATTCTGCCCTCTTGTAATGACATTTGATGCTTTCTTTCGAGGTTGTTCATTAACTATTATAGCATTAACAATGTGATCATAAAGTGGTGCAAAGTTGAGATTATTGGCACTTTGCTTATTGTTATTTGACGACTCTCCCTTATCATGTTTGTAAAAGGGTTGTTTGAATGCCATATGATCTTCATTATTGGGAGGTCCGTCAATGGTGATCGTGCGGTTATCAATTAAATCTTGCACCACATTTTTTAATTACAGACATTGATTTTTTGTGTGTCCTCGAATTCTATGATACTCACAATGAGTATTGGCACTCCACCAACCAGGCTTATCATTTGGCTCGTAAGGCTGAATTTTGGGTAGAGTAATGACATTATTAGCCAGGAGAACCTTTAATGCCTTTTCAAGGGGTTCACCCAAGGGTGTGAAGTTCCTTGTGGGGGTTGGCCTCAAGTATTTATCAAATTTAGTATTCCTTGAATTATCTCCTTGATTTCCATTGTTGGTGTGATTGTTGTTGGATGGTGCATTAGAGCTCTAATTGGTATTGTTCACTTGATTAGGTGTCCTTGTAAGAGAAAAGGGAACCACCTTCAAGTTACTAGATTCAACTACTCCATCATTCACAATTCCTTTATTGTTATTCTTATAATGACTATTACTATTATACCAATGATTCTTCTGATTATTGCCATTGCTACCATTGTTTCCACTGTTGGGGTTGTTCTTATTATCTTTGTATAGTTTGAGTTCTCCACTTTTGACCAACACTTCCTCCGTGGTTACTCCATTTTCAATTAGATCTTGGAAGGTCTTCGGACATTGCATTCGTAAGTGGTAGTTTAACTCATTACTCAAACTGTTTATGAAGATATCCATCTTCTCTTTTTCAGGCACACTTCTAGGATATCTTGCAAAAACTATCCTCCACCTTTGTAGAAACGTGAGGAAGGCCTCTCCATCTTTTTGTTTTGTGTTGCATAATGTTATCATCGTGACATCATGTTTAATTTTATATGAGTAATGAGCCACGAATTTTGATGCTAACTCTTCAAAGGTTTTAATGCCAGAGGGTAACTTAGAAAACCACTCCATAGCCATGCCTCCTAAGCTTCGCGGAAATAACCTCATTAAATATGTGGTATCATGCATGAACTCTAAGCTCAATGCACAAAACTCCCGTAAGTGATCTTGAGGATCCGTTGTTCCTTCGTACTTGTCATATTTAGGGAACACAACATTGGTCGGGAATGGCACCATAACCAAGCTTTTATCAAATGGGAATGGGCACAATGCTTCTATAGAGAAAGGCTTGGGAGACCCGCTTTGCTTGATGTTGTCTAGTTGCATTTGAAATGCCTTGAATTTTTTGTTCATAATGTCTAAGGTACTTTCCTCATCTTTCGGTGTTCTAAGTTGGTTGACATCAAAGTCACGGGGAAGCTTGAGACCCTTTTGTGCTAAGTTTATGAAATGTTTTTCTCTATCTAGGTCCATTGCCTTTTCCATGAGCCTTTTGAAATAAGGACATTGGACAGCCTCACTAACTCTTTCATCCGTGGCATCTTCTGCCGTTAGTTCGGTGTTATTTTGAGTATAAGTTTGATTAACTCTGTGAGCATTTGGATCTACTCCTTCATTGTTAGTATTTCCTTGGTTATTAATATTGCTCTGGTTATTCATGTCATTGCCTCCACCATTGGCATTACCTTGGTTGGTGAAATCAATGCCACTATTATCCTTACCACCCAAACTACCTTGATACATCATGTTGTCTTCTTTTTCTTGTTCGGGTGACTTTTGTGGTACTCTAGGAGTAGTTTCATTTCTGGGATAAGGGAGCTCTTGTCTCAAATAAGTCCCGTCAGCTTGCAAGGTTTGCTTAATGTAATATGATCTAGTGAATGTAGGCATGAACCTTGGATGTATGTTAAGACTACTTGGATCTAATCCTTTGCAAAATTTGACAAATATGCGAAACATGATTTTTGACCAGACTGTAAGTTGGATTAGTGAAAACTCGAAAAAGGGTGTTCAAATTGATATTCAAATTTTTTTGAATCTTCCTGGAAGTACTCTTTGTTTGACCTTTTATGTTTCTGGGTGACACTGAATCAAGCATAGGCGTGACTAAAACTCCTTTAGGCGTGCACTGGTTTGTTGTTAGGTGGTCCTCTGTGTGTTTTTAGGTGACATTTTATTATTTCCAAGCGGGTTTCCAGTTATAACCAGGTGTGTCTCAAATGTTCTTAAGCATGACTTTAGTGTGTATACGCATGTTTAAGAAAGTCACAGGTGTGACTAAAAGTTTGACAAGCGAGTTTATTTTGTGTATAGGCGACACTTCTCTGACCAGGGTATAAAATTTTTAGATTTTTTAAAACTTTTGATTAGGTATTTTTGAAAATTTCTTGTTTTGAAAATTAAAAAAAAACGCAACACACACATAAAAGTCTCTAAACAACAACTAATGTGTATATTCTCGAATGTTTTCACAAGTATAGCACAATAAAAACTTCCAAGCAGCCTACCTAAAGTCAATTTTGGCTTGTAAACATGGCTCTACAAAGTGGCTTTGCTATTTTAAACAGGATTTAGTAAATATTCCGTTCAAATGAATTAAAATCTCTCATCCCCCAAGTATGTTAAGGGGCTTCCCACATGCACCGAGGTATGATTTTGCGCAATCCGTAAAGACTACTAGAGGAAGTTTGAGAAGATTAAAATCCCTTTGTCATGCACCCCATTAAGGATACATGCGTTTCATTTTATAGTGGGTCGGATTCTCACGGCAAAAGCAAGTGTATCCCACTTTGGGCTGTCCCTCTCACTAGCCTCACTAAGGCAAATTCGGGAGGCGAGCCCACTAAATCTCTAGCATGTTCATTTTGCAAGTAAGGCAGATTTTGAATTTTAAGTAAAGTTTTTGGGAGTTTGTTTCACCAAGAAGGTGAAGAGCATATCCCTAACTTTCCTTTTTATTCTCAAACACTTCAAACACTTAGTTCTTTTTCAACCTCTTGACAAGGAGGTTCTTAGAATTTAAATGTGTGGTTCAATTTCTTCCTTATTAAAGATAGGTTTAAATGACAATGCCACAAGTTAAGGGAATGCAAGCTTGTTTAAGTAGAATACCTTTCCTTGTAGCTAGCAAAAGGCTAGGGGCATTTTTGAGTTGCTGATTTTCATTTTTCACTTACTCACCTTGGCAATTTGCTCCAACTCCCTCCTCCAACAAGTTAGTCCAACACAACCAATTCACAATGAGGGGAAACCAAACTTGCATGTACTCAATCAAAATATTTTAATGAAAGAAGCTTTAATTTCAAGGTTCATAAATCCAATTTAGAGACACAAATTTCTATTTATAAGCTTCAATCACAGCTAAATATTTCTCATATACCTAGACATCCTCATCTAGTGTGGATTCAAGGATAGCCTTTGTATGCACTTGATTCTCCTTCTTTATTTTCTTTGCCAATGCTTTTCCCTCTTTGTTGAACCTACTTTCTGGCTTTTTCACTCTCGGATGTCTGCTCATCTACTAGTTAACAACAAACACAGAGAGTCAGATTTTCAAATTTTTATCAAATTAAACGTGAAAATAGCAAATTAAATGCAGGTGACATCCTCCAGCTAATAGGCATGAATAAATCACTTAGAGGTGTGACTTTACTGATTACACACAACACACTTCAGTGCATAAGCGACATCAATAATAGCACAGGCGGTAAATCACCTATGTAAAAGCGTAAACAGAATCCTAACTCAGTGGCAAATAGTTAATGCAATGCGATATTCAAAGCTTGTAAAGCGATAAAAATATCCTCAGAAGCGTAATATTAACGATCAAAGGCATAATAATCTCTATTACTACGCGATAGAGAATTTCTCTTTAAGCGTGATATTAAGTGTAAAGCGCAATGCAAAGAGGGAATTAACGCGATAGAAAATAAGTGATACGTGATACTTTCCTATGTTTAGGTGTGATTTGAAGTCATAAAGGCTGAATGCTTTGCCATTCTGAGCGTGAGTTTTTAGCTAACAGGCATAAGATCAGGCTTCCGAAGCGACACTGTAAGGATTCCAAGCGTGAATAGATTTCCTGTAGGTGTGACTTTAGCAAATTCCTGCAGAAAACACATGGAAACCAGACAGAAACATATGCAAAGATGATTTAAATCACAAATTTATTAGTATTTGAGGCTCAATGCCCCACGATGGGCACCATTTGTGTGATGATATTATTCACCTTCATGAAATTACAAGATTGACTAAGAACAACAAGAATTAGAGTGAGCACTAATCTAATCAATGCACAATTAATCTATCAACATCTCATGGATCTCTAGAAAGAAGTGGTAAGTGAGCTCTCAGCTGCAAATCCTCACTAGTGACACCTCTAAAATGAGAATAATGCTGCTATGATGCTTCTAAATGCTTATTCTATGATGAATTTATGCTTAATCTAGCTCCATTGATAACAATGCAATGATAAAATGCTAAAATGATAACTCTAAATGCTCAAATGCTTCAATTGCTCTTAGAAGATGATCTCAATTGACTATAGTAACAATGCTTTTCAATTGAAATTGTAAGATGGAAATGCTCTCCAAAATGTCTCATACTTATAGTGATTTCCCAAGGGTAGGGGGTAGAGTGAGTTGATGATGGTTATGCTTGGGTAAGGTCAATTGGCTTTGCTTTGTCCATAAATGGGGGGACAAGGAGGGGACAATCATTTAAATGGTTTCAAAAGGCTGGACCATTTCAACAAAAGTGAGTAATTTGTGTCCATTTTGTCTCCAATTTGCTTTGTTGAGGGAAATTATGATTTATTAATTAATTAAAGTAATTAAATTTAGCCATGAAGGGTAAGAGGTTCATTTTGATTTTTGCTTTCAACAACTATGTCATAAATTGAATTTAATCAATTTCGCAGTGTTTTTCCCCTTTTCAAGATTTATTTAATCATTTAATCATTTAATTGAATTTTTCTTCGATTTGAATTGCCTTTGTTCCATTTATTGATTTTTTTGTGCTATTTTGATGATTTGATTGCCTTTGGCCAATTTTTCGTGTCTACAATAAGCTAGGGATGTAGAGTAGTGGGATCCTTATGGAGCTTGAGCTAATTAAGGAACTTGGTTTCAAACTCAACCCATGTCATAATGGATACTCTAGGAAAATTTAACTACAATGTTGGAATATTGATGTGATTTATGATATTTATGATGTGTATGAAGATAATAGTTGCCATTGTTGGAAAACCATTCAATTAGTAAAATCATTTTTTTCTAAGTATGTAAAGTTACACTGACTGGTAAATAGGTATAACCAACTAGTATGTAACATGGTAATTGATATGTAACATGGTAATCACTACATATGAAGGTCAAACATGTAAAGGGAGTAGATCAGTACAGGAAAACCGGTAAGACCATGAAACGATATAGGTAAAATTCAAAACACTAGAAACCAGTCAGTATATTGAACATGTATAGACAAAGGTTATTATACAGTTTGTCTTATTTAGCCAAATTGATCATGATGGTGGAAGATTCATTGAATCTAGACAACAGAGAAAATGTAGTACATTGTTTTAGGGGATGATTAAGTAGATTTATAGGTAATTGTGTACATATATTTTTATGATTCCAAGGAATGTTTGACAAATAATATTGAAGGAATATGGTGCATTGGGAATGACAACTTATGTTATGATTTGGATGATGCGGTAAGGATTTTTATATTTTGATGAGTCAATTGAGATTGGAGAAACACATTTGGAGGAAAATGATAACCCTAATTACGTTTTACACTTGGTAATAAGGACTGTATACTAGGATAGAGTTGCAAGAAAGAAAAAGGGAGTCATTGTTGGTTGATGAAGTTATTGTTGTTATGAAAAGTTGTTTAGAACTGTTTGAAGAGATGTTACAGAGTTGATGTCAGAACAAGAAAAGAACATAAGAGATTTTATCAACATTATAGAGTGAAAATTATAGGTCATTTATTCTTGTTGTATTAATAGGTTGTAAATCCCTTAACTAGATAGTCTTTAGCAGGGATTGTTATGTAAATTCCTTAATAGGGTGAACACTATAATATTGGGATTAAATCCTTTGACAAGGTAGTCTGTAATTGGACTATAGATACTTCTAACAAGGTATTAATCACTCCTAATAGGTTCAATCACCTAGAAAGTGACAGATTGTAAGCTCTTAACCAAGCACTCTTTTCTATTGTAGTGAAAGGATTATGGGTGTTATCCCCACTGTGGTTTTTCCATCTGACCAAGGGTTTCCATGATAAAAATAAGTTTTTTATATGTGTGCATGTATTTTTATTTGATTTATTTCACTTTCACATTACAATTTTTGTTATATGCTTCATAGTTTAGAAGTTTCTTCTATTAATATTTAAGGGGATTAGTAAAAGATTACAACTTTTTTTAGTACTTATTCACCCCCCCTCTTAGTACCTATTATTTCCATTATTGGAACAAAGAATACACTCTCTAGAGGAAAAGTTTTACAACTTGGGAGTAGATTTGAGGAAATAGAAAGCTAAAGGTATGAAAGACAATTGGAAGAAGCAAATGAAATGATTAAAGAGTTGAAGAATAAGCTAAGGGCCTCATTAAAAAAAAGAAAAGAATTGTCTAAACAACTAAGAGAAATTCTAGAGAGAATTGATGAACTATCTGAAGGAAGTGTTAACTCTGAGGAAGATGATGTAGCTATAGAAGATTTGATGGAAAAGAACAAGATCCTGACTAAAGAAGCCACCAAAATGAAAAAAGAACAATAAAGTAAAGACATAAGGATGTGTGAAGTACTTGAAGGTAGAAGAGTTGTTAAAAAAGGGATTTTGAAGATCTGATAAGAGAAAAGGATGCTATACTTCAAAGGTTGACACATGAAAACCATGCACTGAATGAGAAACTAAGTGACACCAATGATGAAAACATTCAAATGTGTGCTAAAAATTAAAGTCTAAGGTAGGAAAATGAACAAATAAAGAAAGACTTGAAGATTGAAAGAGATATAAATGAGACACTCAAGAAATTTGAAAAAAGAATGTAGAAGATTGATGAGCAACTAAAGAATCAAAGGTGACATAATGATACTTTTGGCCTAGGATATACTAGTAACAAAAAATTTGAAAAAGGAGAATCATCCAAGTCTAGTGTTGAGAAACAATCACAGATTCCAAAGGGTAATACTGGTCTACAAGGTAAGAATCCTACTAAACCCACTTTCTACAATTATGGAAAGCTTGGACACACTGCCAATGTATGTAGAAGAAAACCAGTGAATGTTCCAAGAACTACTCACTTTGATGGTTATTGTTACAATTGAAATAAGTATGGTCATCAAGCTTATGAGTGAAGATCAATAATTAGTAGTAGCTCATTTGAATGGAGTTTTAATGGCTATTGTTACACATGAAGCAATTTTGGACATAAAGAAGAACATTCCAAATCAAGAGTACCATCGCCAAGATTTCCTAACAAATCAAAGAGTGTTCTAAGAAGAGATGGAAACATGAATGTCACATGCACTATTTGTGGGAACTATGGACACATGGAGATGAACTATCAATTAAGGAACCCTAGAGGTGATAATGGACCCTAGAGGACAACATGTATGATGTGTTTCCATTGTCACAAGGTTGGACATCTAGCAAAAGATTGTAGGTAAAAGAATCGGTCACCAATCAATGAAGAAAGAAAAGATAACAAGATTGTTAATCCTGAAGAAATCAAGAAGAAAATGAAGACAACCCGGACATGAAAGGTGAACTCAATTCCTTTGAATTGACTAAAAACTCAACAACACTAGGAAGTATGGATAATTCATCAGCAAACTAAGCCTTTTTTAGCTTAGGGGGAAGAATTAAGGTAAGAGAAATCTAAGACCCCTGAGAATAATGAGTAGTAATATCTATTTGCATAGTGAGATGCATTGAAGCTAATTTTGATGTATTACATTGAGTAGAGTTGTCAAATACATTTGGTCTTCATCAACTTTATCATTTGCAAAGGTTATGTACTAATGATACTTTTGATATTAACTGGTGGAAGTTGTAATTGGTAAAAGTGTGATATCAATGAACTACATTAAATGTTTGTACCTAACTGTACATTGGAGAACTATTTGGGAAAATAATTTCTATGTTAACCTATTCATTATTCACCTTGCATTTTGAAGAGCGCTTACATGAGAAGAGAATGATTAATCATTGTGATCGATTGTGTGAATTGTCTGAGCTGAATACTTACAAAGAATCAATCTACAAATTTGAAAACCCTAGTTAAGATGTTGAGAAGAGTGGTGGATAGTTGTGAAGATATATTATTTGATTGAGATTTAGGGAAGAATATTTACAGTGATATCATGGAATCATCAGTTGTAGCACCTAAGTTGATCAAGATAACAAAGGAGGCACTACCAAAAAATAATCTATGTTTGTTGAAAGATGCAGAAATAGATAAAACTGGTGCCCTATCCCTAATTCCACCTCAAGTGTTACTGATTAGGGACATGAGAAAATACATTCACTACAACATTGCTGAATTGGGAGATGAGAAGATGCAAGAAGAATACCTAGAAATGTGTGAGAATAGAGAAATGAAGGATGAGTTCAAACCTATTTAGACGAAGGGTTTTACGTACATTCTGGACCTACCAAAAATATTCAAGGAGGAATGAATTAAATCTATGTTGAGTCGATTCCATGATCAATTCATCTGGCTAGAATAACCGATCAAGGTTATAAAGGAATTGATTCATTTGATCACAAGATTCTTAGCAGATGGAGATCCATGTACCCTAAGGCAAATATCAATGCGGATAGTGGAAAAACTCCCAAAATCAAAAGAGGATCACTCAGAAATGACAATAGATGACATTGAAGATCAAGAGGTTTGATTTTCTTCAATGGTTGTCAGATACAAAGTCTACCAGTCTAGTTGGTTAAACAATGTGTCATGCAGAGCTATTCATGTCACATACAAAATTTTGAAGGATGGCATTAGATATGACCTAGCGAAGATGGTCAGAACTCAATTGATGGCTAATCTAAAGAGGATCTAGGCTGACAAGAAGAAAGATTTAAAATATGGATTTTTGTTGGTATGTATGTTGTTCTATGTTCAAAAATTCTATCCCAGTAAAGGAAATGTAACTTGGAAAACCAATAGGTCTACACTATATCAAATTAATGAATACATCAGAGATCTAGGTGAAAACAAAAATAATGTTATGTGGGGATACTTTAAAGAATTTCAAGATAGAATGCATAAAAGATATAGGATCCCACCTCGCATAGTAGAAAAGTAAAAGGACATAATTTGCTTCCTATTTGATACCAACACATGCAAAATTCAAGCAGTAGAACCAAGATCTTCATGGATACCGACAATGGGTTATAAAATAGATGAACACTTGTTAACCGTACACATAAATGCATCATTTCAATTACTAGTTAACAAGACTACTAAAAGATATGAGATATATGAAGAAGCATATCAAAGAATAACCTTAGAACTCAAAAATCCTAGAGTGGAGAGGAAATTGAATAAAATAATAAGTCATATGGAGGAGAAATTTGGAATAGGTGAAGGTAGCAGTTCCACTACATAAAAGAAGAAAATTCTCGAGTCCTATGCAAAGAGGAAGGAAAAGAAGTTAGAAACTAAAACCTTGGAACTGCCATCGGTGGAGGAAACTGAAGTGGAAGAAGTTGAGGGAGGTCAATCCTCTAACCCCAAGCCACTAGAGGCACCTCAACCTATAAAAAATATATATATATAAGAAGAGAAAAAATAGAATTTGGACTAAGGCCTCTCTGAGAAAAAAGAGGAAACAAAAGGCATAAGGAGTCAGTGAGAAAAAAGATTCAGATAAGGAGATTATAGACTTAGGTAAGTCTAGGAAAATAAGGTTCGATATTCCAAAGACTACAACTGAAGTTGCACAAGTATTTAGAGAATAGGGAATGATTGACAACATCAGTAACTTTAAGTTTGCTAGGTTATCTGATAAAGATAAGAAAATAATTGAGGATGCAATTGTATTTCATTTTCATAATTTCATTAGAGTTCCAAAACAACTTAAAGGTCATATACCTGATGAATTGTTTGAAGCGTTCAATCTTAGATGGGAAAATGTAGTCAAGGATGAAAATAAAGTAAGAGAAAGAACTCTTATCTATACTATGAAAAATTTAATAGTAAAAGAAATGGATGAAGGAGTTGAAAATTGCAAAGGTAGATTCCGTATTGGTAATAGGATAGGAAAATTATTAGCTGGAAAAGAGAAAAAAGTTGAAGATAAATTAGTCATCATTTGGAGAAGAATATTCAACTTAGACCAACCACTCACATAGGATACTACTGGTACATCTCAAGGAGATGATATATTTACTGTGCATGAGTTAACATGAGGTATGTTAGGAAGTGTTTCAAATGTAGCTACTCACATATACCTAACAAAGGATTTAGTAGATATTGAGGATATTATTGACACGCCTGATTCTCCCATAGTTGGAGATGAAGTTGAAGATAAACCACTCCAGTCACCACTAGAAATAAATATTATTGAGACTGATAAGGATGTAGTTCATACCAAGGTAATCAAAGATGATGAAGAATAAAAGAACAAAGAAAAACAATAGGTTAATGAGACCTCAGACTAATCCAAGGTCACTGATAAAGAGGACACACAAGATAAACAAGATGAGCAGCAATAAGAAAAAAGACACGAAAAAGAAATTGATAAGGAAACATAAGAAGATAACACCAAAATAGGGGAACAAGGTACTCGAGATACTATCAGTAAACCACAAGTAAACTCTACCCCAGTCAATACTCAAACTATTAATCTAGTTGAGAATAGGAAGATAGATGATAGATCACAAGTTGATGAAGAAAAGACACAAAAGGATAGCACTTCTAGTGCTTCACAAACTACAACACAAGATACTTATGACACAAGAAAAGGAAGAGAATGGAAGAAGAAGATGATGATTATGATGAAGAAGAATAAGAAGAGGAAGATAAAAATGATCCATAATTTGCAATTCTAAAGAAAGACTTCAATAAACTGAAACCAAAGGAACAACTATTATTTTTAAAGAATTTAGCAAAAAATGAAGAAAAGAACTGACATAAGCAGAAGAGGTATAAGAAAAATAATTTCTATTATTTCTAGATTAGTACCTGAAGTAAATATTAATGAAGAAGAATCACAAATTGATCAACTTAAAAACTTAACTAATGCAATCACAAGTTTAGATCATGACATGGAAGAAGAGATGACAATGAGGGATGAGAAGATGTTAGAACAAGAAATTATGGAGAAGTTTCTACAAAATATTGAAATTGAAAAAGTTACATTATTTCAACTACTCATAGAACTTAAGGACTCACTTCTTGATGTTGGTAAAATATTCACCAAGATATCCATACTTACCAACTTCCCAATGGACATAAAGACCAAGAAGGAAGAGTTCGAAACTAAGATAGCTACACTTGCAAATCAATTAGACCCCTTGAACAGTTCAATGATGGATCATACTACCAAACTAAAGTAATTGATATTCAAGGAAAGAGAAATCAAAGCGTAAGAGGACAAAATATGAATGACATTACTGGAGTTATAGGGATTCTTAACTCCTCACATGGATATAATTCAAGAATACATCAAGAAGGATGAAGCATTGATAGCTACTCCTAAGATGAGCACAATTTATAGTATGGAAGAACTGGCATTTGGATTCCATGGTTAGTATATTACATTGATAGCACTAAAAGAGTCACGAGAGCACTCACTTGCTAGTGCTAAGGTACATTTCAAATTTGTCTTTGATAAGTTGTGCTAGTGCTAAAAAATGCTGGATCATTTTTGGCAAACTGACAGGCACAAACAAGTGCCTTCACAATTCTAACTCGATTGAGCCAAGGCTGGTAGGCCTAAATCGACAAGTGCTTTTAAAATGCACAAATGCACGCACAGACAAAAGTAATTCCTTCCAAAGGGGTAAACAATCCTTGGAGGAAAATAACCTAATCTCCTAATAACTAAATAATATGAAATCCAAACTAAAGCCTAAAACCTAATTGAATGCTTTGTAAAGAGAGATTATCAGATTTAATATGTAAACTACAAAAAGAACCAAATAAAAATTACAAATGAAATGAGATTAGTGCCCGATGAAAAATTAGAAACAGAGTCAATTACATTCAATCATACGTATATTCAGAGATGGTTTTAAGGTAACTCACTCCTATAAAGCAAGACCATCATCCTACAGGCTTCTATTGAATCACAAATTCAAAATAATTTATACAATTAGTGCTATTGATTTTAACCCAAATTAAGAGGCCGAAAGGAACAACAACAGGTTCATAGACCTTGCAATTGCTATTTGAATTGTACAAATTAACCTTAAACAAATGAATCAAGGAAAAGAACACAATATGATACCTTGGTTCATAGAGTAATCTGAAAAACTAATTGAAAATAAAAAACTATATAACCTTAAAAAAAGCATAAACAACTTATCTGATATTTGCATTTGAAAACTTGAAAATTAGGTCCAAATCTGTAGTTCAGGAGATTTTCCAATTGTGTCATGATGTTGTTGGGTTATGAGACCTTATCTCATAATTCATTTTGACATCAAAAGTTGTCAAATAAAAAATGATTAGAAAAGAATCAACAGGGCGGATATCTTTCAAAATCTTAGTCAACACCCTGTTAAACCTTTTATTAAACTCATTCACTATTTCATTCATATTTTTCCTTATACTAGTTAATTCATGAGATGCAAAAGATGGATCTTTGTGATCCCCAAATTCTTCCATAAACTGATCAACAAAACTTTTCCAACAGTTAATGGATCCATTAGGCAAATTTCTATACCATTCATCTGCACTATCCTTGGGTGAAAGCATAAACATTTTCATACGCATGTCTTCATATGTTATATCAAATTCATATACAACATTTTAAACATTTATGACATGCTATTCTACTAATTGGGATCCATCACTAGTAGACTTAGGAATAGTAGCTTTTAATTTATTAGGTATTGGGTCAAGAGAGCACATAATATTTGAAAGATCTAACTGTTTATATCTTTCATTAATTTCTTGAAATCTGGCATCAAATAGATTTCTATTATTATTATTCTAAAAATATTGATTTTGGCCCATAGGATTACCTCTCTGGTGTTGATTTTCCTAGTGAACATGATGACTTGTGTGAGGTTTTTGAGCCATACTCATTGGATTTTGCATCCATCCTATGTTGTTGATGCTGCTGTTGTCCCAGATTTGTAGGGTGCTGATTTGTGCCCATAGCATATTGTTGTGCATAGTTTTGGCCTCCACTCGGATGCATTGAACCCTACATTTACTATGCATGACATTGTTGTGTAGGATTTCTTCCAGGCTGTGTATTAATATGATAATTTCCCCCTCTTCCCTGTGTGTAATTTCCACATTGCTGCAAGCATTCACCGCTTATATGATCCGTATAAGTATTTAAAACTTGTGCACCACCCTGGCTTTGTGCATGGTTTCCTGGATATGTATATTCTCTAGCACTTCGATCATGATTGTATTTATTTTCATCTTCAATAAATTGACTATATGCTTTATTTCCTCCTGCATTAATGTTTCCATTATATAAATAATCACTTTGTCAAGTAAATGAAATTCTTTATTACCTTTTATATCCTCAAGGTTGGTGTGAATATTTTTATTATTATATTCATTTTCCCTGTGCTTGTACTGGTGAATATTATTTGGCATATATTTACCTTTAGTTTTAATATCTTCACCATACTCCTCCCAATCACGCTGCGCATCATGTATTTGATATCCACATTTTGCTCCATCGAATCGATCATTATTTTGAATATCATATTCATCTTCCTACACAAATTGCTAACTGTTATTTTATTTTTTATAAAAACTATTATCGTGTTGCTCACATGGGTTTACATGCTGCTGTGTATAATAACCTTGCTGATTATTGTTTTTGAAACACTCCCATTTACTTTGTGCAAGTTGGTGTTTAGGGTGCATGTGGACCCCAACATGATGCTGGTTATATATCTTATTTGCAAGAATATATTTTATAACATTAATATCTTCCCTCTCCTGCGTAGGTTTATGAATATTATTGGGCTGCATATTATTCACACCATGCTGCTGCTCATGTGTGCTTTTTGGTAGGTTATTATATGCTCTAGAACACACCTCACCACCCTTGTTTTGCGCAAGCTGGGGAACTTCACTATGCTACATGTTGTACTGGGAATGACTGTATGTATCATGATTTCACAGGTCACATATATTTCTTCCTCCCATCTCACGTGCCAAGGTCCTAGCCTACTGCGCATGGTATTGCTGCGTAGGCTGGCTTCTTTGGTTAATACCATTGAGCCTCACACTTTTATCTCTGGCTTTCACACAATGCTCCTTCTGCACATTCATGTGTTGGTCACGCGGTTGTAAAATAGGAATTGTGTGAGCATTTTCATCTTTCCATCCCTGCGCAAACTCTGGGCGATAAGTATCTTAAATTTGTTCATTTCTATTTCCCATGTCACAAAGTTGTTTCTTGTGATTAATGGGCTGCCAGTCACTTTGCTTTGGATATAATTACTGGTGCTGCTAGTGCATGTCTGGAGTCTATGTGTAGACCCTATCATGTTGGCAATAAACAATATTTTGGTGACTATCTTGCTGCGCAAGAAGATTTGCTTCATGCTCATTGTTGTTTTGTTGTGCATCCTCATTATAAATGCTTTGGGTATATAAATATAGATAAATAGTATTGGGAATTTACATCTCCTTATAGCATGAATCATGCTTGTATTGATTTCCCAAATCATTATTATGTTGTGCATGCTTTTTTCTGTACATGTGTTTGTGCAGTTAAAGGGCATTTGTAGATTTAGGCCTACCAGCCTTGGCTCAATCGAGTCAGAATTGTAGAGGCACTTGTTTGTGCCTATTAGTTGGCGTCAAAATGGTCCAAAATTTTTGAGCACCAACAAGTTGTAAGTCATTCTTGTCAATACAATTTTTCTTATAGTCTTTGGCATTGTTTCCAAAAAGGGGGAGTAATATATATATAGTATAGAGGAGTATAGAAGATCATTATCTAAGGGGGAATATATAGTCACAAGGTAAAAAAAAGGGTGTAACTAATTCAGAGGGAGTATGTAACTTAGACATGGAGTATGTCAATATTTGCAAGTTTTTGCCATCAATTCCAAAGGGGTAGAATGTTGGCATATTGATGTGATAGATGACATTTATGATGTGTACGAAGAACATGGTTATCATAGATGGAAAACAATTCAATTGGTGAAATCATTTTTGCTAAGTATGTGAAGTTACACTAATTAGTAACTAGGTATAACCAACCAGTATGTAACATGGCAATCAATATGTAACATGGTAATCAATACATGAGAAGGTAACCAGTGAATAGGACAATAGGTGAAGGTCAGACAGATAAAGGGAGAAGATTGGTACATGACAACTAGTGAGACCACAAACTAGTACAGGTAAAAGTCAAAATACTAGCAACTATTCAGTACAGTGAATAGGTATAGACATAGGTTATTATACAAATTTTCTTATTTAGCCAAATTGGTCATGACGGTGGAATATTCACTGAATCTGGACAACAGAGAAAATGTAGTACATTGTTCAAGGAGATGATTGAGTAGATTTTTAGGGAATTGTGTAAAAATATTTTTATGATTCCAAGGCACGTTTGACAAATAATATTGAAGGAATATTATACATTAGGAATGATGACTTATGTTATGATTTGGCTGGTGCGGTAAGGATTTTTATGTTTTGATGAGTCAATTGAGATTGGAGAAACATGTTTGGAGGAAAATGATAACCCTAATTAGGTTTTACAATTGGTGGTAAGGATTGTATATTAGGACATAGTTGCAAGAAAGAAAAAGGGAGTTGTTGTTGGTTGATGAAGTTGTTGTTATGAAAAGTTGTTCAGAAATATTTGAAGAGATGTTACAGAGTTGATGTTAGAAAAAGAACAAAGCATAATATATCTTATCAAAATTACAGAGTGAAAATTATAGGTAATTTATTATTGTTATATTCCTAATAGTTTCAACAAGTTGTAAAACCCTTAATTGGGTATTCTTTAGTATGGCTTGTTATGTAAATCCCTTAATAGGGTGAACACTACAATAGTAGGATTAAATCCTTTGACATGGTAGTATATAATTGGATTGTAGATACTTCTAACAAGGTATTAGTCACTCCTAATAGGGTGAGTTACCTAAAAAGTGACAGATTGTAAGTAGTGAAAGAATTGTGGTTATCATCCCCACCATGGTTTTTCCCTCTCACCAAGGGTTTCCATGATAAAATAAGTATGTTATGTGTGTGCATGTATTTTTATTTTATTTATTGCACTTTCACTTTACATTTTTTTTATATGCTTCATAGTTTAGAAGTTTCTTCTATTACTATATAAGGGGATCAGTAAAAGGTTAAAAGTTGTGTTAGTAGTGATTCTAATGCAAAGGAGGATGGGGAGAGGGGCCAAAGGCACACCCTAACTAGATCCACCTTGCAAAACAACATGCGGAAGCAACAACACACAACAGTGAGAGAGAGAATGAAGAAAATTTTCATATATTATCTTCAAATTGATTCATACATGTCGGGCTGTAAGGCCTTCTTGATTTTGGCCAAATATTACAATCAAGTACAAAAGTCCTCAAACATGCAAGGATTTGCAAACAATCTCTAATCTAGTGATATTAGATTTCCACAATCCATATTAACGATTCATGAGCATTTCTAGATTTGATTGTGTTAATTTTTGGCATCAACGTTTCGGATCACACTCCATGATCCATCATCAGGAAAGAGAGAATGCAAGATCACGGAGTGTGATCCGAAACATTGATGCCAAAAATTAACACAATCAAATCCAGAAATGCTCATGAATTATTAATCTCTAATCTGCTAACTTCTATCTTCTATCCAAAACTAACTCCCTAAATTTTAACTAAACAACTACATTTATATAAGAGGATACCAAGCCAAGTCAGCCTTCAGATCCATAATCAATGGAAGGGATAACTAGATCTAGGTCCACATGCTTCCCAGTGATGGATACCAGCATTAAATCTATGACCTAAAATAAATGCACAAGTTGGCCTCAACAAAAATCCAAAATAAACAACTTGGCAAGCAAGGGAACCGAGTGCTAGAAAAGCATCACCGAGCACCAGGGAATTGCCAAGTGCCAAAGAGATAACCGACCAACTCAGTCAACAAAGGAAACTAAGCAACTCGGTCAAAGAAGGAAATGAGCAACACATAAAACTTCAAATATGTTTTTGGCGATAGAGGATTGCCAAGGACCTGAGATGCTCCTGTATTAGACACCTGGGGTTATTTGAAATGATTCTCTAAATCATGGAACATGTATGATCTAAGCTACATCCAAATCAGATTGTGAAATCCATGCATTGTCTTCAATCGGTCTATTCTTCTACTTTACTAGATATTCCATATACTATTTCCCTCTTGTACTTCCAATTTTTTGCTCCAAAATCTACTCAACTTCTTCCATCTATTTCTTAGGATAATTCATCGGTACTGTCATGTCTTCATTAGGTTCATGAAACTCATACAAATTAGAAATGTTGAATATAGGTGATATATCCATGTCATCAGGTAACTCAATCTCATATGCATTTCCACTGTCAAATTTCTTCAAAATATTGCAAGGTCCAAACTTCTTCATTTTCAGCTTCCCATATGTTCCAATAGGAAATCGACCTTTCTTCAAATTAACCATCACTTCATCACCAACATCAAAAGTCTTTTGTCTTCTTGATGTATTATCTTTGTCTTTGTATTTTTGATTACTCTTTTCCATCTTAAACTTCACATCTTCATGCAATGTCTTCATGTACTCAACAAATTTTACTCCTTCAACACTTCTCTTTCTTTCATCAGCAATGTCTCTCAAATCTGATACACCTCTCGGTTGTATGCCATTTACAATCTTAAAAGGTGTTTTTCCAGTACTCCTATTCACTGAATTATTGTATGCAAACTCTCCTTATGCCAACATAGAATCCCAATTACTCGGTGTGTGTCCAACTAAACATCTCAAAAGATTTCCCAAACTTCTATTCACAACTTCTACCTATCCATCGGTTTGTGGGTGAAATGTAGAACCATATTTCAACTTGGTACCAAAATTTTTTCAAAGAGTCTTCCAAAAGTATCCAACAAATTTATTGTCTTGGTTAGAGATAATACTCCTCGGTAATCCATGTAATCTGACAATTTCCTTAAAGAAAAGATCTGCTATATGTATTGCATCTGATGTCTTTCTACAAGGTATAAAATGTGCCATTTTTAAAAATCTATCCACAACAACAAATATAGAATCATTACCTCTTACTGTCTTCAATAAGCCAAGAACAAAATCCATACTAATGTCAATCCAAGGTTTCTCAAGTACCACAATCGGTGTATACAATCCATTATTCTGACTTACTCCTTTTGCAACTTGACAAATTCCACAACTTTTCACAAATTTTTGAACATCTTTATACAACTGTGGCCAAAAGTATTTCTCCTTAAGCAAAATCAATGTCTTATCAACACCAAAATGTCTAGCCAAACCACTACCATGTTTCTCCTTTATCAAATTAGTTCTCATTGTTCCTCTCAGTATACACAATTGAATACCTTTAAACAACTTACCTCCTTGCATAAAATATTCATCCTATTTAGTACTCTGTTGATCTTGAATAGGTACTCTGCACTTTCTCCATGACTTAGAAAAATCAAGATAAAATTCATAAGAAACTCTCATGACATCAAAGCCTAAAAATTCAATTTTCATCTCGATCATCAAAGATATTCTTCTACTCAATGCATCAACAACTCGGTTAGTGACTCCACTCTTATGCTTTATCACAAATGTATAACTTTGCAAATACTCAACCCACTTCATATGTCTCTGATTCAACTTATTCTTACTACCCAAATACTTTAAAGCCTTATGATCAGTATACAACACAAATTCACTCAGTATCAAATAATGTCTCCATTTCTTCAGTGCTTGAACAATACCATAGAATTCTTGATCATACACAAAATATTTCCTTTTTGCATCATTCAACTTTTCACTAAAGAAAGCAATAGGTTTACCTTCTTGACTCAACACAGCTCCAATTGCACTACCACTTGTATCACATTCCACTTGAAATACCTTATTGAAATTAGGCAATGCCAAAATAGGTAATTCGAAAACCTTCTACTTTAGAGTCTCAAAACTTGTGTCAGCTCCATGTGTCCACTTGAATTCTCTTTTGTCTCCTCTCATAGTCTCAATCATAGCATTACAAATTGAATTGAAATTCTTAATGAAATTTTGGTAAAAACTTGCCAAACCATGAAATGATCTTACCTCACTAGCATTCTTAGGTGTAGGCTAATTCAGTATAGCTTCAACCTTTTCAGGATCCATTTTCAAACCATCAACTGAAATCACAAATCCCAAATACACAATCTCCTCTTTCATGAATGAACACTTTTTTAGATTTATCAGCAACTTTTCTTCTTTCAACCTTTGCAAAAATTTTCTAATATGCAAAAAATGTTCTTCTCTGGTCTTATTGAATATCAGAATATCATCAAGATATATAATCACAACTTACCCAAAAAATTCTTCAAAACTTCATTGATCAACCTCATAAAAGTACTCGGTGCATTAGTTAAACCAAAAGGCATAACCAACCACTCATACAAACCTTATTTTGTCTTGAAAGCAGTCTTCCATTCATCACCTTCTCTGATTTTGATATGATGATACCCATTTTTCAAATCAATTTTGGTAAAATACTTGGCTCCAATCAAACTATCCATTATGTCATCCATTCTCGGTATAGGAAACCTATACTTCATTGTTATCTTATTGATTTCTCTAGAATCAGTACACATTCTCCATTCTCCATTCTTC